>JAAAKQ030137612.1:0-54351 GCA_010016005.3 Zanna intricata | reverse complement strand
TTATCTGTTTTATCAGTCAACACTCCTATGCTCCAGGGAGAGGTCTATCCGGAGTCCCTACCCATTCATCAGTGCGACACACCTCAGCATGCCGCACCTCCTAAGGTCATTGATCTTAAGCAGGTTTCCTTGTTCATTCGTTCCCATTGGTATACAAACAAAATTACTTTGTTTAGAGGCTTTCAAATCTTATTTTCCTTGTACATGATCCTGCCTTTTCTTTCCTTTCTTCATTTACCTATAATTATTTATGACCAGATAATTAAAAACGAAAGAAGTGAGAGTTTCTGCATCCTCCTTACAGTGTATTTACAATTTTATGGGGATATTACGTTTTGTTGAATAAGAGTGCAAAAACTGTAATATTTTTTGCTAATAAGCTTACTATTACTTTTTAGATTATAACATGATGACTTTAATCTTAAAAAAGTATAATAGTATTTTGTTTGAAATTCGCGGATATTTTTGTTATTGTAAACGATTGAAGTGAGATTTTCTGTATCATTGTTACCATTCTATTTATGATTTTATTGTAAATTTAAAATATTCTTTCTTTCCTGTCGATAGATTTATTTTGACATTTTATATATTATGTACAGAAAATCTCACATTTCACATTTTTTTTCAAATATAAAAAAAAAATCATGTCATAAGGTGCTACTTTGACCGTCATGTGTAAATAAACTCTGAAAAAAGTTATGATATCAATGCCATAAAGTGCTGCCACCTAGGAGCGCCAGGCGTAAACCCTGATTTTGAGATGAAAAATGACATGTTTGTGCAAATAATAATCAAAATTGTTTAAAAAATAATAATTCAAGTAAAGTAATCAAACTTAGTGTTTTAAACAACTGTTTTAAAGTTTTTATTTGTTAAGTTCTTTTCGCGATTCTCATTTTGAAGGTTATGGTCGTCAGATAATAATGTTCACTAAGTACTTCTTCGGTTCTCCTTACCGAAGAAGTTCTAGCGAACTTCTTAAAGCTGTTGTCATGTGTTAAATCTTATTCTTTACTGATGTTTAAAAAAACCCTTTTGTTTTTTTTATTAACATTAAATATTATTTTCAAATGAAGTTTTTAGATTTTATTTTTATTATATACAAACGCGCCTCAATGCTTGATTTAGTTGTAAATGTTAATCACGACTTATATATAACACATAATCTTTAGTATCATTGTTTGTTTTTAATAGATACTGCTCCACCAAGAAGGATATTACCTCCAGAAGATACATTGTTTGCTGTCGGATGTGTACCATGTGCTAAAATATATTTTTCTTATTCAAATCAAAGTTCAGAAGGCAGTACTGCTACACAACGTTCCTTACATGATAAAGTTATCCCTTTTATGACTACTCAAGCAATAGCAACATTTGCAGCTACTAAGCTGAGGTAAATTTTTTTTTGTATTCAAATGTCTCAGTCTCATTTCTGTTTATTATGAATTGCTCTAGAGTTAATTTTATATAAATCTCTTTAGTAAATATTTATTTATTTATTTTTATTTCAAAATTATATTTTTTATAATATTTTATTTGCGCATATAATAGAGTTAGTTAAATTAATAAAAAGATTTCATTCTTAATAATTGTTTGTAAATATAATCGGTTATTATTTTTTGTAGTTCAGATTTTTTTTTTTTGTTGTCTCAGCTAAACTTTAAACCTCATTTATCTCAACTTTAATAAAATTTTGTCATAATATAATGTAAAATGTTAATGGAAATACAGTTAAAGAACTATCCATGAAATCTAAACTAAACATTTAATGGAAAGTTGACTTTTGTAATAAGTATCTTTCAATGTTGATGCCATTTTTAACTGTAGATCATTTATCGATTTATTTCCATTTTTAATTTTTTTTAAACTACTTTTAACACTGAGTACAAGTAAAACAGTTTATAATCATAGTTTTAATTTACACACAAATCTCATTTGTATGTTAGTTTTTTGCTAGATGATCTCACCACACGAGCTTGAAACTTGTGCATGGGATATAGAAATTGAATTTTGTAGCACATGAAAAATGACATGCCTGACTGGGATTTGAAGCTGGTAGCTATGGATGCAACTCAGTATGTGAATTACAATATTCAAAGAAGCTCTTAACAAGATGATAAATTATGTTTCAGTTAACACAATGATACCAACATCCTGTTGATAAATTTACCTGTAGTAATGCTATTTAAAACATATAATAGTTTTTTTTTTTTTAACTAACCCTATTCTAATTATCATTTGTTCAATTGAAACAATTTATTTGAAAGTTATTTAGTGTAAAATTTCTGCAATTAACAGGAATATAAAGAAACATTACCCATTATTCTCCTCAAGGACATGTATTGAGTAAAAAACAAAAACTAAGTATAAATGACTGAAATCTTTTTTATTTTTAAACAATGCTATTGTGATTAATTATTATATATAGATGTAGGGTAATTTATATTTGTTTTAAATTTCCTAATTTCTTACTAAAATTAATTACTTTATCTTTATTGTGAATAATGGCAATAATAAAAATACTATTGTCATAAGTGTAAGAGATTTCTTTTCGTATGATTGGAATTATTTAGGTTTAATTTTTAATGTATGAATGAAATTTATATTACATATTCATAAATTAATGAATAAAATTCAAAGATATAATATTAAGAGATTTTTAAATAAAAAATGTTTAAATGTATTTATTATTTTTCATTAATATGCATTAATAATAAAATTATTAATAAGTATTATATAACAAATTATATTTCCATCAAATATTTGATGGAATATAATTCAGTCTAAACTTATTTTTACCATTCAATAGTCTTTACAGATAAGTTTGATTATATTAATTACAAGTATGTGTCATAAATCTAGAATATTTTCAGCTGAATAGTTGTACTGCAATTTTTTTTTTTTGACTTGATATATGACTTTTGAATTTTGACTTTATATATATTTGACAATTGCAGAACAAGTATGGCCGGCAATTATAATGTGTATATCCTGAAATTCATAACTTTCTTCTTTTTTGAATGATTAATAATTCACCATATAAGCTTTGTAGTTTGCGCATGGGAATGAGAAATTAAATTTTTAGAATATGAAGAATGCCATGCTTGACCTGGCATTGCATTCTTCCAGGTCCACATTCCTCCAGGTATTCTTCCAGGTCCATGCCTGGCATGGCATTCTTCCAGGTTCCAGGTTTGAACCTGGAACCTTCAGATGAAAGGCTGAGATACTACCACTCCACGTGGAGGTCGGCAGGGAAGTCATTGTTTATATTTATAGGATTAGATTGCTTTATATTGAAATATAAATAATTGCTTTGTATTAAAATATAAATGTAGAAGTATACGTGAATATCAGTGAATAACTAAAAAATGTACACTATCTGATAAATGTAAATTAATGATTTTTTTTTTTTTTTAATATGATATTTTAGAATCTTATCTTTCCTGCCTAATTTTAGTTATAACTCCATTACAATTATTCTTTGTTCTTGTTTGCTTATAATTGAACAGTAATAGATTGTTATTCTAATTTCTTCTGCTGTAATAGTAACTGATTTCCATTGATGTTAGTATAATAATTACCATATGTTTAAATTGTAATTCTTACTTTTATCTTTTTTCAGCTGACTATTTATTTATAACATACATCTTTATTTTAATACAAATTCCATATACAGAATGAAGTCTTTGGACTTTTGTTTTTACAGGCTGCATATATAAACATATTATAGCAGATCTGATGTGTGTATTTATATTTTGAGATTATGTATTTGTTTGAAATTTTATTCTTTATGTATATTTAATTATATAAAATAAATAAAAACACAAATATCTAAGTTTGTCTAATATATTTTTACAGAGGTCTTAAGGATAAATCTGTTGTGAAATGTCAAGAAGTAAAATATGATAATGCTGATATTGTTGGAGCTAGTGGAAGTAGAATAGATATATGTAGTAAAGATAGTAAAGTTCAGACCGAAAAAACTGATGATGAAAATGTTAATGATGATGTTACTCCATCTAAACATTCTTCTACTCCATCTGCTCAAGGAAAAGTGCCGAAATGGTTTAAACCGCTATAATTTAGTGTTAATTTATTTAATTTGTAATGTTATAATGTATTTGTTAAACTATAACGATAATATTCAATGGAATATGTGTGATAAATATTAATCCTGAAATTTATTTACATTTATGAATTATATTAAATTATTTAAAAAAATTATTACAATTGAAATAATGATTCATCCTAATTTTGTTCATCTTAATTATAGTCGAATCATCATTTTATATTTATTTATAATTACTTTATTAATGGATAAGTGATTATGTAAAATAAAAAAATTGTAATATTTAAAAAAGGTCACTTCTTTAAAATTTGCATCTATTTATATTATACTTTTATTTACATATTTATTTTTGAATAGATTGACTGAAAAAATAATCAGTACATGTTAATTCTTTTCTGTTTGTACAATTAAAATTAAGTACTTCAATTTTTATTTGTCATTAATTCACTGGTTTTTTTTTTATTTGTGAAATAAATAATGTGATCGTTTCAGCACAATGTTTTGGTGATAAAAAAAATTTGTTTGAAACTAATCAGGGTGTCATTTTGAATGATGTTGTACAATTTGTGTTTTGTTAATGTAATGAATTTTTCAATTAAATGTGCAGTTAATTGTTTATACAAAAAAAAAAAAAAAAACAATAAAGTATAAATATTTAATGGATTATGTTCACTCATTTATTTTTTTCCCCTTTTTTCTCTTAGACAGTTTTGACTGTATAATCTTCTTGATGGTTTGTATTATTGTTTCCTTTTGTAGTTCTGATCCCTTTTCATCCTTTATTTTCTTAAGGTGCAACCCTTTACTCCATCTTTGAGTCACCATACTTAATTAAAATTTTGAGTTGCTAATATATATAACATCATCATTTTTTTTTATCTTACAATATTTCTACTTTACAATTTTAACTGTGAGATTTCCTTCTTTATCAAAATTACCTATTTCTGAGTACCTTAACATAAAACAACCAAACTGTGAAAGAGATTATTCTTTTATGTGAAAATTTTTCTTTAGTTTCTTTATTGTCTAATTAATTTTAAAAATTCTTAATTTTGAAACGTATTTTCAAAAATCCAGCTGACGTTAAAGCTTTCATTCTTGATATTTCTAGCTTCAGTAATATGTACAATAGAACTGCTGAGAATGCATCAAAATAAAATATTTTAAGTAATTTTTTCTTAAATCTCTTGAACCTGCTCTAAATATTATTTTGGGGAATAATAAAAAAAGTTTTTTTTATTTTATTCAGTTACTTAAAATTGCTGAACATTCACGTAATACTTTCATGTCTAAGTCAAGTTATTTTGTTTTTGTTTTTTAAAATAAAAAGAATTATTTAGAATCTGTAAAGTAAGGTGAGAAAAGACAAAGCAACAGAAATATAAGGTTAGTTCAAAAAGGTTTCCAGAATAGTCTTGTATAATTTAAAATAAACATAATAAGAAAAATTTTGGTTTTATAGTTGGTAGTATTCATGACATCTTGAAGTTGTTTTTTGTTTTGCATAGAACGATAGTAATGCTGTCACTTCTGACAATTTCATGGAAATATATGTCCATATCTTTTGTGTTTAAAGAATGCTGAAAAAATGTACAGGAAATGTTCAGAAAAAATGGGAAGCATCATGATAATGCATCAGCATATTGATCCATGGCTTGTCAAAGAATATTTGTTGTGATACAATGTAACAACTCTAGAACATCTACAATACTCTACCAATTTAGCACCAGTTAATTTTTACTTGAAAAGTACTCGGAATGAGAAAAGATACAAGAATGCTGTTAATAAGATAACTAGTGTGATAAAAAACCTAAAATTACTTAGGGGAATGTTTCAGTAACTCTAGACGCTGCCAGAGGAAATTACTTTGAAGGAAATATATTCTAATTTTTTTTTATGTAGCAGTTTTTGAAAAATTAATAATTCTGGAACTTTTTGGACTTATTTTGCTTATTGGCTTAAAAAAATTATCATAAATTGTTTTTCCTCCAATTAATTATATGAGTATATTGGAACATTCCCAAATTTTATAAATTTTATTCTATGGTTTTTAGTTAATGATATCAAAAATTTGTAAAAAAAAAAAAAAATGTACAAGGTATGAGATTAATTCTCTAGAAAATCTTTTAATTGCAAAGAGTTATCAGATTCATTAAAGCATATATTCATAGTTTGAAATCTACTATTACCAAAATTTTTAAAAACTGGCTTTTTACTTTTTAGTCTAACAATTATATTCATACATTGCATGATTATAATGCAATGTATGATTATAATTTTTCATTACATTTCATTTACTTAACTATCAAAATTTTTGACAAACGTGTTTGTAAAAGATTTCTCATTCGATTCATCTCTGATAATGCCTCATTATTGCAGATTTTCTTCCTGTTAATTTGAAATTTCCAATTTTTTGATCCTAAGTCCATCAAGAGAGATCTAACTCAGCTGAGGCTGACCTACACTTAACCTTCAGGAAAGAACTTTGGACCCAGATAAACAACTGTGTAATCTACAGTGCTGCCTTGGATTTTTTGAATGGTTGATGCCCATGATAAGATTAACAGCAGCATTCAGGGTTTAGCAGTTCCATAGCTGTTCAGGGCAGGAAATTGAATAGCTTTTGGTTGTATAGACTTCTGCCAAAGTCTATTCTTACTAATAGTACGTCTCGTTCTCATAATTTTTTACACCTGCAAATTTACCTCTTTATAGGGGGGGGGGGGGCAAATTTACCTCTTTATTTGCAAAAGTAACGGGCTGGAATACTGTATTTTCACCAGACTTTAGTAATTGTGCAAAATTCATCAATAGGCAATGCCAGGAAGTATGTTAAATTATTACAACTGCATACTTAATTTACTTACCCCCTGTACGCAGGGATTTTTCCTGAAGTAATGGTGGAATATTGTATTGTCATCCAACCTTAGTAAGTATGCAACATTTCATCAGTCGGCAATGTTAGGAAGTATGTTAAATTAAGGTAACATGAAAAAAAAAATTTGTGAGTAAAAATAAAATTTTTATGGATTGTTTTCTTTGAACATATTCTATATCCTTTTATTAAACTTGATTTATGGTTAAAAGAATTATTACATTTTGTTAATTAAAATGAAAAACAATCTTTAAAAAATTTAACTTTTTTTTAAATTCTGTGTTTCCTTTTAGTCCTTGGATATTTTTATAATATCCTGAGTGATAAAAAAATTATTTTTTGTTACATTTACAGATTTACATTTTATCAAAAATTGTTATTAATTTTTGACTGGTAAAGAGAATTGTGATTGGCTAACTGAAGGTGTCTTTGTAGGATTCGCCACTACACTACCTTATCTTGGATGAATAACTGATACTACCGTATCTTGGATGAAGAATAACTGATGATGCCTTTTGCTGGGAATGAACTACCACCTATTGGAGGATGGTCTGCCTGGAACAAAGATGCAGGAAAACAGAATTTGAAAATTGGAAATGAAATTTATAGCATCTGAATTTATAAATATTAAGTAGGGAAAATATTTAACTATTACCTAGTTAAATGACATATAAAGACTTGAAAGGACAAAAATAGTAGAAATAGAAAAAAAAAATGAATTTTGTTAATTGTTCAGAAGTTGATTATTGAGTTGAATTATTACATCTCCAGTTTTAATTTGGTAATAAGTTATATGAAAATAAAAATTTATTAATGACCTGCATCCTATCTAAACATTTTACATAATAATGTTACATTTTTGAAAGGGTTAAAATTTAACTTGGAGAAAAAAAATTGTTCAGAATATTTTATTTAATTAAATTAAATTTGAATGATGTAAATCGGTTCAGTGATTACTGAAATATTTGGATTTGTAAAAATGTAAATCTTAAATAGACAGCATTTACATATTGATAAGGACTAAATTCATATACTGTGAGATATTTTCTTCTTATGATAAAAAAGTAGTAATTAAATTATTCATTAGCTCTCTCTATTTCTTTATTAGTAAAAAAAATATTAAATACTGAAAAAAAGCATAAATTCTGAATTTCTTATGATGAAAAAAATGATAAATTCATCATTACTTTTTTTTTTAAAATTTAAATACTGAAATAAGGTAAATTCTGAATTCCAACTAAATGATTTTATTTCTTATCTTGTGATTGTGAATTCTAACATTTCAAAACTGTAATTGAAAGAATGAATGGTTAAACTTTATTTTATTAAATAAAACCAATATTTTATAAAGACAATGTCTAATTAAAAAATGTGTAAAGGGTTTTGTATAAAAGTTTTTTTTTTTATAAATCTTTATTTATACATTTATTGAAATAAAAACCAAGATGGTTGAAAACAAAAAAAAAATTGAAAGAGAAAATAGCCAGAAAAAAATTACATCACAATACATATGAATGTCAAATGAATTTTTATATATCCTTCCGACACATGATAAGTAAAAAAAGAGTTTTATATTTATTGCTTAGAAAAAATAATTGTAATACGCATATATCTTGAAATGAAATCAAATTTTGATACTACTTGTGTTTGGAAAAAAAAAAACATTTATGGAACAGTGAGATAGCACTATAAAATTATTAAAGATTCCCTTTTTTTAAAATCATGAGATAAATGATTTTGTAGCGTATGTGAAAATGCCTTGATTGACTGGGATTTGAACGCGGGACCTCCAGATGAATGGCTGAGATGCTATCAACTTGCGCCACGGAGGCCGCCAAAGATTCACTTTTAAATTAGTGAAAAAGAACCATATAGTTAGTTCTGAAATATATTTGGAAACAAAATTTCCATTAATTTGCCTTACATAAATTTAAACCCCATTTAATAATTTTACAAAATATAAATAAATACTGATTCTTCAATGATGCATTATTAAATGTTATAAAAATAAACAATGAAGGAATGCATTTATGCACGCCTGCAGGGTGTGTAGGGCTCAAAACCAAGCCACTAGTCACCCTGGCCTAGCATAAAGTTAAGTTGCCACTCGAACATGGAACCGTGGCATTCATGAGCAGTGTTGCTTCCACCCCCTACCAACTTAAACCCCCCACCATTTCCCAGCAGCAACTGGAATCACCTTTTGGCATATCATCAGCCAGCCCTGAGTGTCATAGCAGCAGATTAAGCCTAACCTTTTGCCCTTCCTGATTCGGGCCCCTGCAGTAAAGTCCCCCTCCAGGGTCCTCATAGGATCATTAAAGCGCATTGACTCCCCGCTTGTGGTGAGCCAACACATTCCTCCTCCATGAGACTACCCGCCCCTATCAAAATAAACCTTAAAATAAATGTAGGATTTTAAAATATTTATATGCAGCGTATTTAAAAAGTAAATATTTATTATTATTCAAAAAATTTAACACCAGAATAAAAAAAAAAAATTTTTATTATGAGGATAAATTACATGCAATGGATGAAGCTATGGAGGCTGGTGGGTATTTGTAATTGCATTACAATTTGTAATTGCATAATAAAAAAATTTTTATTATGAGGATAAATTACATGCAATGGATGAAGCTATGGAGGCTGGTGGGTATTTGTAATTGCATTACAATTTGTAATTGCATTACAAATCAATGAATTATCATAATATATGAAATAATTTAAATATGCATGTATAGATATATGCTTTATATACATGCACGAGGTTTTAGTAAAAACATTAAATATACTTTTGAAAATAAAATGAAATTAAATCACCTTTTTGTGTTAGCCTGAAGTAATTTTTGTTCTTTCCCTTTTTTAATGTCTTTCAGGATATAAATTACACTACAGAACAAAATACAAAGGATAGGATTTCATGATACAAAATACACTATAGTGTATTTGAGAACTTTTCTGAAACCAATTATACAGACTTTGTAGAGGTAGTTATGTCTTTCTGAAAAGTTTAATACTCACATATTATAAGGGTACCTATACACTAGTTAAAAAATTATATGGAATGATTTTGTGAATGAAGACCTATCAAGATATTATAATTATAAATCAGGTTTCTTTTTTTAACACTTGTTTGAGGCAATCTTAGCTTTTATTCTGCAAGACAAATATACAAAATTAAATGATAATGGTAAAATTATCATTATTTCTTCTTTTAGACATTAAAACTGTTTAGTAAAAGTAAAATTGTACAAAGGAATTCACTAGAAACATTGCAAATGTATATCAATACTAAAATATTTACATGAAACAGAAAAGAAGAATATTAGAAAAAAACATATATTTTACCTAAAACTACTGTTCCAGTTGGTAAAACATATACCCCTATATACTTTGTAAGTTTTCCAAATTATATAAAGATTTTAAAATTTAAGTAATCAAGAAATATTTTTAACTGGTTTCAGTGAATACATATGATAGAATTTCAAATATATATGTTTTTTTATACCTTCCACTTACGTAGAAAGAACAGAAACATTTTTCTGAAAATTTCCAATTAACCTAAAATAATTGCTAAACTTTTTTAATATCTGATGGTCTGTATTTCAATGAAAATTGAAAAATATTAAATAGATAAAAAAAAATAAATAAATGACAATATTATTTTTGAACTTTCTCTACCTTGGGATAACACTTGAAATTTAACCCTTCTCTAAATTGACATGATGTAAAATTACTTACACACTGTTTTCTTAGTTCTTTAATCAAGATTATTTTAAAAAATTATAAATACCCATTTTCAAATTACATGCTAACTGTTCTTGTAGAGGATCTTTCAAAGCAAAGAATGTGATATATTTTAATGAAATACCACTAGCAACTCCACTGAAGGAGCTGCAACACAGTTAACTCATTAAAGTAATAGTGTAACACAGTTTTCAAAAAATTTGAAAGCAAGTCATTCATAATTTTAATAATTTAAAAGTCTTAAGATGTTTTACAGTAAAAAGTATTATGCTAGTTATTTAAGTAGATTCTAAATGGCGTGAGAGGTTGCGTCTCGGCCTTTCATCTGGAGGTCCTGTGTTCAAATCCTGGTCGGTCAGGCATGTCATTTTCACACACGCTACAAATCATTCATCTCATCCTCTGAAGGTATACCTAATGGTGGTTCTGGAGGTTAAAAAGAAAAAAGTAGATTCTAAAAGCAGAAAATGCTCAAAAATTATATAAAATGTAAAACTAGGTGGAGAATTCCAATTATTAAACAACTGTCATCAATATAAGAGGAATTAATAAATAAAAATAATAATAAATAGCTACAAAATGTTTAAAAAATTATATTAGAAATAACAATAACTAAATAAGCAATACTTACTAAACATGTATTTTATCTATGTTTATTAAAAAAAAACTTATTGATTAATAAAAATGAATTACCATAGGAATAAATACCATTTATTAATAAAAATGAATTACTGGTTGATATTATAAAATTACATACAAAACAATTTGATATATAAAAATTACATTGTTTTGTATGTATGTATTGTGACCTAATAGATGCTCATTATGTAGGGTTGAATTAGATAATAATTTATCACAAGGAAGAGACCTTAAATGAATTGAAAAGATATCTAATCCCATTAATAAAATTTAAAAGAAGGATAACAACTGTTTGAAATTCTTTTAATAAAAAAATTTTATAGAACAATTTTCATTGAATTTAACATTCTTCTAATTTTGTATTAGATATTGTTCCCTATCATTATTCAGTAATAAAGCTTCTGTTAAATAAATTACTGTACCAGTTCCTAGTTTTATAAAACTTTTAAAACTGATTTTTTTAATAAAATAATTTGGTGATCAGTTAGTCCAGGTAATGTAAGATAATGATCAATTTCTTTGCATTGTATTTATTAGTTAAATGCTCCTTTATTCTAGTTCAAACTCTTTTAGTTTGTCCTAAATATTGTAAGTTTCAATTTTTACAACAACTTATGGGGTACAAATGGCTGTGTTTTTGATGGGTTTGGTTTTATCTCTTTCCAAGATCAAAGACCAGTTTCCCAGGTGTAGGAGAATACCAACATCTGGGCGTTTCCCAGACGTAGGATCTCATTTAGGTACTGACTTTTAAATATATATTTCTACCTTACAGGTAAGAGGAGGACCGAGTGTAATTTTTGTCCTTTTTTTTTTAAGCTTTTCTGTTATTTACAGTAAGGTTGTTTAATGTAAGGTATTTGCCAAATTTTTGGTTTAGTCTTTTCTATATGTTTCTATAGTATATTCTCAACAAAAGCCGTTCAATTCAGTTGTATTTCTAATAAAATACATTTCTCTCCAAAAAGCTTTCAGAACTAGTGCAAGCCAGTTTGTTGTTACATGCTGTGTTTACCATCGGCAAGCAGAATGCTAGCTGGTAAATGTTGGGGGAACTTGCTGTCTACTTACAAGCCTGTACACGCGTTCCTCCCCACTAACCCAGCTGACCATGCAATTCTTTCACCACAGCAGTGCTGCGAGTCCCCACACTCACAGGCAATTATATAAGAAAGCGCACGACAAGTTCCATTTTACCCAAGTGAAAAAAAGTTTCTTTATTTTAACTCACCAACCATCCATCATTTTTCTCTAATTCTTATAATTATGTCACCACTAACACATGCGACTCCCTCCAGAAAGGGGAACGCATTGCATACTCCAAACACTAGGGCCCCGAATGGCGCATTCCTACGAGCAGGAAGGCTAAGCGAAAGATCTTCAGATCTTCAGGGGGCGGACTGAAGTGAAATCATGCCAGGAGAACAAACTTATATGCGGCTAGTCAACCCTGGTCCAACAATTTCTCTTCAATCTAAAGGACTGGAACACTGGAAATAATTCCGTTCATACATAAAACACAATAATTGTAACTGCCACTAAATAAATAATTAGCCATCCAATAAAAAGAATACAAAGCAGCAAGAGATTTTTGTCCAGATTTTGTGATTAGTAGGGAGATACAAATTCAACCACTGTCCTTTCGATCGCCACCCACCTCTTGAACGCGAAATTATTGTACAAATTGTAAGCCACCCAGTATCCTCTTCGAAAAGATGGAAGACGGTAACAAATATTTGAAGAAGCTGAGCAGTCGCCCGACAGAAGAAATAAGGGCCTGCACTTTCTCCTGTATCTTTTCAGAGCCATGGAAAAATTTGAGGTTTACGGGCTGTAAATTTACAGCCAGGAATATGAAAAGGCAGACTAAAGAAGTACCTGCTGCTGCGATCTGAACCTAAACCAGCATGGATATGGCCAAGTTAAGACTATGAAGATGGCGAGAGTTAAAAAGAATTCCCTAATCCTTAATTCACCAACCATCAGCCTTTCCTATAGCTTACAATTAGGCCCAGTCAGTACATGCGACATTTCCTCAGGCGAGAGAAGTGCATTGCATCCTCCTGTAGGGCTCCATGAGGAGCCCTAAAGGCCTTTACTACTAGGCTGGGAGGTGCTAGCACAGACAGGCCTTTAGCAAACGGATTGAAGGGCAATCGTGCTGGGAGAAGGAAGCATATTTGCGACTAGTCTCCCCTGGTTAAAGGATCAGTCCGCAATTCCATCCATAATTAAACAAAAGTGATGTATACAACTGCAAAATAAATTAATACCACCCAACAATAAAAATGAATTACCAGCAAGGGACTCTTGACCAGGTTCTGCAATTAGAAGGGGGATACTTAAATCTCCCACTATCCTTGCGTTCTGTTCCAGCAAGAGTTATTCTCTCGCGGTTCACCAACAGTAGCATATCAAGAAGAAGAAAGAGACTCTTAGCAGGCCAAACGTAAGATCTCGTGGGGAATGTCAGCATCCTGCCAGAACAGCATGAACCCTGTTAACACCAGGAGGTCTAGCGATGAAGACGAAGCTGGATGACTGACACCGACTCAACACTACAGGGCTGTGGGAACCACCACTATAGCCAACTCCGTAGTGAGGATCCAACCGTTGCTGAGAGAAACCCAATCCGATTCCAATTGACAAGCTGCATCTCCTCAACTACCACCAACCGAGCCAAGCTGACTTTGCCAACTCATCCTTTTCCAAACTCAACAGCTCTTCTCCTATGGGAAGGCAAGGTAGCCATCTACTTCACCAAACATATAAACTGCCCTTTTCAGAGCTACCACAAGGTTATAAGGTACCACGTCTGTTGAAGCATTCAAGGACAGTTTGAAATTTGCTTATAATCTGAGCTATTTCTGTAAAAAAAAATTAAGATTTTAAACATTACAAAAATATTCTCTGTGATAAAACTTAATAAGAGTGAGTGTCCATTCTAATAATGCCTCTTTTAGAAAACAAATCACAAAATCTTTTACTCTAAAAGTTAAAAATTACAGCATTCCTAATTCCACTAACTTTCTGATATATCAAATCTTCTCCACTCTCTTAATATCCCTTAATTTTAGAAAAATGATTTTAAAATATGTAAGCTGGTAGGTTGAAACAACCAAACATTACTAGCATTACAAATAAAAGCCCAATAATAAACATGGTAAATAATATTAATCATATCTCTTCCACCCATTCAGTTAGTGGGTTAAGATTTATACATTCCCAAAGTTGGGTAAATTTCATCCAACTGTAAGAAAGTATAAATCTTCCAAAAACAATAGCATTTGCTTTTTGTGTTAAAACATACATGAGGTAATTCAAAATTGTTTCTTCTACACTATATTTACATAAATTGGGCCAACCCAGAGCCCTGTTTCAGATAGAAAATTAAATTTAGGGAGTACACAATTCAGTTGTACAACTGGCTTTTGGTAAATTTGAAAAATTTACAGGAAATTTTTGGTACCATTTTTTACAATTGCTAACAACATGGGCATAAAATCAACATTTTCACTGTCAACTGATTGAGTACCAAAGTCATATCGTGTTTCAGCCTAACTTTGTGGATGGTAGTTTTTGGTTTATGTCTTGACAGCTACATTTAGATTCAAGCCCTGCAACTGGATCATTTTTCTTTGATTAGTTGCTCATCAGCATCAGTAGAGCAGATCTGGCTAGTGCAGTGAGTTAGCTGGAATCAGAGACTGCCCCAAAGTAGGGTTTAGCACTGTCCTTAGCTTGTAGTAAGCTTCAATTCAGGTTCACCTGAGGAAAGAATCCCTTACTTTTAATTTCCAGGCCCATCTATAAATGTGGAGGGTTAACTTACACATCCCTCTGTTAAATTTTCTTAGTGAATCCTGGACTTTGAATAAAAGTAGGAAGTGCTGGTGGGTGAAAAGCACTAAATTTGTTTGTTCAAATTTTGTTGGGATAGGGTTTTTTGTCTAGACAAGTGAACATACAAGTATATAGAATGTCTACAGAAATAAAAGTATGTTAACTTGGTGCATAAGTTATAAAAACGGATTGTTTATATACTTTAGAGCTACATTACTTTAAAAATGTAAATTATGCATGCGAGTTTTATGTATATTAATTGGCAATATGAAATGTATAAAGATAATTGAATAACTATTATACATTTCAATGCAATTAATATACTATATTTCAAAGACCAGTGTTGCTAAAATATAGAATAAATAAATAAATCAACAACAAATAATTTCAACATTTTAAATAAAAATATTTACTTTAAAACATACTATTATTTCTGTTCAACAATTTACTCAAACATATGCTCTTGTTAAAACAGCAGCCAGAAAATAAAAATCTTTTCTACAGTAAATGTGTTAACTTTACTGCAGTCTATTGTGTTTTTATAGTTAATTTTTAATAATGATGCCTTTAGTAACACTCATCAGTATTGACTGAGTATTTAGTGATACTCAGTCTAGCATTCGATGTATTAAATAATTGATTAGCTTCTATGGGACCAACTGCACTGATGTTAGTGTTCTGATACATTTTATGTTTTGATAAAGTAGATCATTGAAGATTCTGTTGTTTTTTAATGGTTCTATTTCTGAGAGTATTTTAAATGAAATATTTAGAAATTTTATTCTTAAAATTGATTTATTTATTTAACATTTCAGCATTATACAAAATTATCTACAGCATCAACAGACTAATTTATTAATTCTAATTATTCAGCAGTGATAATTTTTCAGCTGCTCCAACAGTGGTTGAGCCTAAGTAATTTTTTTTAAAATAATTTTTCACATAATAATAATACTACTATTTATAAAAATATTAATAAACTTAGACACATAATTATTCATATATTTATTTGTTTATCTATGTTATGAACTAAATATAATGGTGTGTTTACACAGGAACACGTGCTACAATGGATTAGTTTTATTCTTGTTTACATTTAGTTATTTTTTGAGATCAGATCTTTATATCTATTTTACCTTTCTTTTTATAATCCCACTAAAAGTTGTAAATTTATATTAAATGTAATACAGAATTGCAAATATATATATATATATATATATATATATATCACATTCTCTTAATATAAACTACTTAGCTTAGAACATAAGACATATCTTATCTTAATTTTACCATGAAAGTACTTTTGCATCCTCAGTAGATGACTGAGTAAGTGGAATCCCGTTAAAGTATTTTTGTGGTAAAATTAAGATAAGATATGTCATATTCTGTACTAGGTGAATTATATTAATAAAATTTAAAGTATAATTTAACAGTTCAGAGCAGTAATATGAAGCTTAAAAATATTAATTTCTGTAAAATATATATATTTGTTTGTAATAATAATTTAATCTGAATATATTTACTACATGATACATAACTAGTTATCATTTTATTTGTTGCAATCTTTATTATGCATATGGGTGTGCGTATTACCTTAAATTCATTTTTCTTCATGTTGCATGTTTTGGTTGTTTAATTATAACAGATGGAGTTATTAATGCAGTCATTTACACTAATATATAAAACCTCATTAACGAATCTAAAATAAAGGGAAAGTGTCTCTAAGATATCTGATCCAGCTTTATTTAGTTGATAATTATTTGTTGGTGCACCACTTAGCTGTGAAGTGAATTTGTTTAACAACATATTTATCACAAGTAAAATTCAAATATTTAAACCTACACTCGCAAATACATTTATCTATTCTCACAACTTGCCAATGAATTCAATGCCATTTTGCTAAATTCATAATTAAGTCTCATAGAACATATTATTCTACCAGCAATTACATTAATTGAAAATCCAAAAATAAAGAATAAAGAAAGTAAACTTAGACTGCCATGGGCATTCTCATATTTGAAATTTTGTTACGTTTTTTATATAATTATTTTATTTATTTTTTTCTCTTATAATGTATTACATTAAAACTGTTCAGTATAATCAACCCTTTAGAAAGATTGTAAGGTAGAATAATTAGGTGATAATATTTTGTCATTGAGGGAAACAAGTTAGTATAATTCCACTGTAAGATTGTTTATAGTGTAAGAAACAACTGGCATATTTACAATATAAGTAAAAAGTATTTTTAAATTGTAGTCTACGAGATTAAAGCAAGTGTATGTCTCTATTTTGTACAAGATATTCAGTAAAACAGTGTTAAATAACAAGAAGAGAAATTAAATACAGATGTGGGATAGATACTGACCAATATTATTAGTGCACTCTGCTTTCTGCTGGTCATCAAATCCTTCTTGTAAATAATAATCTATTTCGATGTTTTCTTTGTTGTTAGAATAATGTAAAGAATGGAGATTTAAATTAAATGTGACAAAACACAGTACTGACATTGTGGGGTAAAGTGGAGGGTGTAAGATTTACAAGATTATATCAGATATAGAATATTCATATCTATTTACTTAAGATGGATCAGATGAAAGGTAACACTCAGCATGAAATGGTTGAGGGCATAGCAGCCATAATCTTTTCTTTGGTCTTACAAAATTTAAGTAATATTAAAATGGCAATTTATAAAATTACTATGTAATCAAGAACTATATATATATAATACTTAAATGCTTACATATAAGTGGAAGGAATAAGGTAATGATGCTTGGTTTAGTTATCAATTTTTGGGATGATTCTAAGATATTTTTTGATGGGAAAAACAGTAAATCTGAATGTTTGGACACAAATGTACAATGAAAACAGAGAAATGTGTAATTTTATTTGGTATGGGTATACCCAAGAAAGAGGTGATGACAAGTTGCCAAAGAAAATACTTTGGTATCAATCAGAGGCTAGAAAGAAAAGACGACCATGATTGATGAGGAAGGAAGGATTTTCAAACATTTTAAATAATATACTCTTTTATTTCATAAAAGTTTAATATCATTAATTAATTTTTAAGCAAACCATCACTAAATGAAAATGATTTTCAATAAAACTGTTAATATTATATCATATTACTTTTACTCTAGTTCATGGGTCTAAAAAAATGTAATATTAATTTTAATAAGAGTAAATTATTGAGAAATTGAGAACCAAAATTAAGATGAATGAATTTAATAAAAAATGACGTGATAATTTTTAGTAAAAACGTACAAGTTTTAAAAATATTTTGTTAATTTAATAATATTATCAGAAGTTTTTTTTTGTGTTCTCAAGTTCCTTAATAAAACCCTTAACAGTTTGTTCTATATTATTATATTTAACCCCTAAATGCTTTTGCTGCAATATTATAAATTTTAGTTTTTCCGCATAGTGTTATGCGCAAATTCATTCTCCCTTGATAATATTAACATGTTTAAAACATTTTAGTTTACATATCTTTCAATTTAACTGCTTTTAATATTAAACCTCAATCATTATTTCATTATTTAATGAACTGTGTTGTTTACGATAGATGATGCCTTCTGTTAATTGTGATATTTATTAATATTTTACAATTTTTATAACAATCAAGCTTTCATTACAAAAAGAAATTTTATAAAATGAAATTAAAATATTATAATTATAGAATAAATTAAATATAAATATTTTCATTTTATTTATATAAATTCAATTTTAAAACTTTTATTTCAGGCAGAAGGTGCATCTATTTTACTAAAAGAAATTAAAAGTTAATGAAGGAGTTACTTCATTTTTAACAAAAAAAAAAAAATCTGTCAGTTTTACAGTGTAAAATGTAATTTATGACTTCTTAGTTAAAATCAAAACTAGGGAAAATTTTTTTAGCACGAATGTCAACATCTATTAATAGTGCAATGATAACTTAAAACAGAAATATACAAAATTTAAAAGGTAAATTAAAAATAAAAGGTTAGACCTTTTCAAAGCAAATATGAAAAGATATTCTAAAGTAAAGGTTTACAAAAAGAGCACCAGAGAAGAAAGTAACGAATGTTGAATAAAACTTATTCAACATTATTGTGTATGCTGGATAAAATGGGGGTGAGGAGTTGGGTATCATAGTGGAGATGGGAAAAGAATGATTGTTTGCCAAAAGCAGATTGTAGGAAGGTAGGTGATGACTAATCCTCCTTTAAGGTTATAGTTAAACTCACTGAGAGATTATACTTAATCCACCTTTTCTAAATGTAACAAAATCTTTTCATTATTGCTTTGTATAGAAAAAGGGACAAAGAGTTCTGTTTTAGTCTATGATTATTAATTACAACACTTTAGTGGCACTATAAAAGATTTACTGATCATTCATAACACTTTCAGTAACCATTCTTAAAAAAAAAAATTACTTTTTTTTTATAAAGGAATTATGAAAACATGTATTACAAAAAATATTTATTCTAAATAGTTAATTTTATTATTAAAATATATAACACTTAATAGCTAATTTGATGTTCTACTTGTTGATTAAAAAAATAAATAATTTTTAATTAAAATGGATATTTTGTTTTTATATAAACATGTATGAAAAACTAAAATAAATAATGTCATAAGAACTGATTTATTGTGATAATACGAATCTAATCTAATGTTCTGATTGTATCAACAATTCATAGTAATTTTTTTCTCATGTCTTTATTTAAAATACTAGATTTTGGGTAATTCTTAGAAGGCAAAGTAAATTTACAATGTACATATTTTAAAACTTCATTATGTAAATCTGTTACAGTCAACAGCAACAAGTTTTCTAAAAGAAAAAAAAATTGATTCTAAAGATTTTTTTCAGTTATTGAATTATGATATAAAAGGAATTTAGACATAGTACAACACTGTTTATCCAAATTGAACAATTTGAAATTTTTAATAATATTTTGTTTTCTGTTTATTAAATTCCAAATAGTGTGACCACAACACCTTCCTTTTATTGAATTTCTAGAAGACCAGGATTATTAAGAGTCCAGAGTGGTAACTCTTGGCAATTACTGATGACATATGTTAAAAAAATATATATCAACCTATGAATAATTATATGCAAGATTAGAATTGTTTTGATAAGAGCCTCATTTAATTATCTTGCAACAGTAACATCCTAATGTCATAATAGTGCTCCTTAATGTTTTTTATGAAATGCTTTGAGCATTTTTACTGTAATAATAAAATAATGAGTTTTTATATCAATAGACGGAAAGCTTGTATCAGTACTAATCTTACACTTTCAAAAGTTGAGAAGATGCCCTTTTGATATATGTATCACACTGCACACATTTGTACTTATTTTTAGATTTCAGAAAATTATCAGATCTCTGAAAAAATAGAACCATTGAAAAAGGTTTAATCTATGGAACATTCTGGAATAAATTCTCAAATACTTTCAATTCATAATTAATTGTCCACAGGTTTTTCTCTGACTTAGATTCCAGTATTGTTATCTACCTATTGAAATACTATTGGAGACTATATTGTTTCCTTCATTTTCTGAACCTCCACATTTTTTTTAAAATTTTCTTTACTAATAAACAAGATTTGTAGCATATGAAAAATATTAAACTAGACAAGGCTTTAAATTCAGGCAGAGTCAATAGTTTTATTTTAACACTTAGTATTGATTTTAAAATACATCTGATTTACTAAGAACTATTAAAAAGTTGTGTTCTAACAATTTTTTACATATTTTTTTTTACCTTTAAAAAAGTGACTTTCCAGATAAATATCTTTGCATTAATTCAGTTAAACAGTTTGTACTATATATATTTAGTTGCATAAATGTTGTATATAATAGTATTTATGTGTAAAGATATACATCTAAATTTTTATTTTTTCAAAGGATCTGTAGTTACTCTTACTAATAGCAAAATATGTTGCTTAAATTAAGTAAATTTATTACCCAGTAAAACACATGCTATGCTTAAAGAATATTTAATGAATTTTGTTGCTATTAACTGAAGAAATATATATTAATAATGCAACAAACATTTAAATTATTTGATTCTAAATTAAGTTACATAAGATCTGAAGAATAATAAAAACCATAAACGTATTGCTTTTGCTCCTGAATTTATTTATTTTTTTTTTTTTATTATCACATTCATTCAATCATTTTTCAAGTAGTTCCAGTCTAAATTATTCTTAAACATAATCAAAGGCCAGTCAACAGTACAATAAATAGATATTTATTTTATCACATCCTAATATATGCCACAATAATTCTTAGCAAGCAGTTGGAATGACTATTCTAGAATTTTCTTAAACATTGTTGTTATTTTAAATATGTTTTTCATACGGTCGGTTATTTCAAATGAATATAACCAAAATTCTATGAATCTTGGTGTAATATTCATTACATTAATTCAGAAATCATTCTACATACAGCTGCTGTAATTTAGTGATGCTAACTGCTAGCTAAGAAGAAGATTATCACTGATCACTAGAAAATCATTTATCCATACCTTTGTTATATTGCACTCTTCAGAAAATTAAACATTTTCAATAATTTTAAAATTTATATGTCTTATTTCACGCACTAAACCTTTGTTTTCTCATGCCATTTCCTTTCCTTATCTTTTTTATCTTCTTCCAATCATAAATGCCACGGAAATTAGGTTGGCTATCAACCTGGTTCCCCTGAGGTTTCATACTAGCGCCCACTTTATTAAGCTCAATAGGATAACTGCCCTTTTATCATGCCTGTGAAACTACTCCAAGACTCCGTTTCCTAATACGGAATCACACAAAAATGCAAACTACCAGCTGAAATGGTTACTAGGTAAATTCTACAGTAGCCAGTGTAATATATATATGATCAGAAGCCTTCCTCCTGGGTCTTTTCTGTTTTTCCTCCACAATAGTTTTTTTTACATTACTTATTAAGTTTTATATTTTTATTGTAATACTATTAATTATAAATATAATCTAACCAAACTTAATCTACGCTGGCTAACTTTGACTAGTGAGCATAGGTTAAGTTTGGTTAGATTAGATTTTTAATTTCTCTACAAATACCCACCGATTTAGAAGAAAGATTTGAAAAAAATGGCTGTTGGATTCTGAAAATGTCCCGCAGAATACTGCATAAATTTTGCACATAAAATTGTTTTGTTAAAAACTTATTACATCTAATACATTTAATTTTTAATGTGAATATATAGGTAAGTTACTAAAAAATAATAATTATTTTCTTAATGAGTTTAAATAGTTAGTTATTCTTAAAAAAAAAACATTGTGGGAAAGAAAGAAAAGAAAAACCCACCTTCCTTCCAAGAAAACAAGTAGTTTGATAACTAGTAGTGAGTACACTTTTGGAATTACCTTCGGACATCCCAACCCCCATAGGGGAAGACACCCACCAAGTGATGATTCTGGTCGATACACCACCACTCCCATTCCTAGTCCTGAGGGGCTTTACCGGGAGTCGTCTTATTGACCTTCGTACTGATTACATATCTCAGTCATCAGCCAGGCCTCGGTCGGGATGCCCCTGATGCAAATGCCGCAGTCGACATTTAGCATCAGAGTAAGATACTTCAGCAGAAAATGCCCTGGCCGTAGGCTTAGGTCGCTCGACCTACACGTAGCCCTAAAACTATATAACCGCAGCGCGGAAGTGTAAAACCTCACGCCTACTCCAAATCAATCTAACTATCCATGTAACTTTGAATGCCATATGTGCAACGATCAAATCGATTGGAGATCAAATTCCCACTCAAAATGCTGCTCGCAGCATCGAAATCTTGGCTTAAAACAATATTACACATGCAACATGCATTCACAAGAGTCAGAACGGAGGCTAATAGTTTGGATAAATGATAATCCTTGCAAATTATTTTATTATTTGAGCTGAAAGAATTTTAAGGAAAGATGTTAGTTATACTTTAGAATACTCATTCTATAGCTTTCTTTTCACACCACTTTTGAGTAAGTAAATCAACATTTACGGTTTTTAGTACTTCTATTCACATTAACTTACATGAATGATGATTGAATATTGCCTTTTCTGCAACTTAGTAGTTAGATACAGAAATTTATTAAAATTAAATTAGTTAGTAGAAATTAATGAACATAAATATAAATTTACAAAATTAAATACTTAAAGACCCTTCTTTACACTGTTTTTAACATATTTGTACCAATTATAATTCTGCACAACAGTATTTTTATATGTTATATAATAACAGATTAGTACGACTCAATGTCTAAAAATTTTAGGGGCATTAATTTATTTAAATGAGTATCATTTTCAAGGCATTGGTGAACTTTAATGAAAATAATATTTTTTTTTTAATTTGTTAGTTTTTATGAATTTGAAACTTGTGCATGAAGAGTATGGAATGGATACAATACCGATAAGAAAATTCCAGACCTGACTGAGATTTTCTAAGGGAAAGACTGAGATGCAATCATTCTGTCATGGCAGTTGAGATTATTAATTAAACCACCTTTATTACACAACCTGTACTAAAATTAAAATATATAAATCTGTTTAAAAATGGAAAAGAGAAACTACATATAAAAATATATACTAAAAGTAAATAAGATGAAGGACGTATTCAATCATCTAGACTGAGTAAGCATACCGGTTTTGATATTCTACCCACAGTGAAAGAAACAGCAATAAGATTAGCATTTACAGATAAAACTAATATTTTCCTTTGTAATTATTCCTTTTACCCATTATTTCATTTAATTATATCTGTGCCATCTACAAATTTGTACAAAAATACAAATTGTGAACTCTTTTATTATTAAATACATACACAATATAACATTCTTTCCTTTAAAAATTTTTTTGTTACACATCACATCAGTACAATAACAATTAAATAACAATCTTCCCACTGTAGATAGTAATCGATTACTAATTTACAGAAAATTATAATTAAAATAGGATATATTTTTTTAATTATTAATAAATTATACAAAATTATGACTAGATTATTTAAAAATAACATTCTATTATAATATATATTATTTTATAAATATATCAGCGATATTATATTTTAAAATATTGTTCTAAACTAATAAGGCTTAAAAATAATTTTGATAAATTTATATCACAACAGTACCAGCACTATAATAATATTGTTTAAAAAAAAAAAAAGACAAAGTTAATTTGTATACAACATATTTTAATTGTAAAAAAAATAATATAATGCGAATTAATATAATAATAATAAAATAATATAAAACTTTAATATAATATAAAGCAAAATATTTAAGCATTAACATTCACAGATATATATAAATATAAAATATGTTTTAAAAATATATTATTTTTCATGAGTATGCATATAGATTTTAAGCGAGACTAAATAATATGGAATTTGATATGATCATTTTTTTATGTATATCTGGAAGTCAAGTCTCAGATGTTTGAAAATTAATCAATAATTTTTAAAATAATTATTTAATGAGCAATAGTTTATAAGTTTTAATTAATTAAATATTAATTATTTTCACTTTCTGATAATACTACTGATTAACCTAAAAAAAAATGTAGTATTGAAAATAACAGTTTATTGTTTGTTCATATTTAAAGTTTTATAGTTTTACTCCCTTTAATTCATCACCATATGTGATCTTTTTAAATATCTTTAAAATAATTAAATAAAACAAAATTAATAAAGAAGAAATGGTAGAAAACATAAACTTATATCCACCTCATTATGCTTATCTTTATCTAACAATTCAACTGACAAAATTAATTCAAACCAATACATAGATTTATGTTTTTTTTTTTTTGTAGATCCTAATGAATTTTTCATAAAATACTTTTTAGCACCTAAAGGAATAAATTTACTAATAATATATTATGAATAATTTAACTACAATAAATAAATTATTACAGTAATTAAGACTACATTTTAATTAATTCTTAATTAGTACTTGTATTATTTTCAATGGTTACTAAATTTTGACAAGACCTAGTGCCTGCCTAGGTTAAAGGAAAATGAAAATTTTTTTGGTGAAAAATTATTTATATTTATTTTAATAAATTAACACATAATTATATAAATTTGATTAAGGAAAAAAATACTACTAATCTTCTGATATTAATACCAGATCTGACTGATGTATAAAATTCAGTAATAACACCGAGATATAAAAATATTGAAAATTACCAAGAAAAATAACTGTCAATCAGAAATTATTTTATTTCAACTATATATCATTTAAAGAAAATTCTATTAAAATAAATTTGACCGACATACTTTAAAAGCCATTACTTGAGGTAATATATTTGGTAAATATGCATGAATTTGGTCATTTAAATTCCTAATTAAGAAATTATCAGTTATAAATGGTACAAGTGGTGGTGGAAAATTTCACAGTGGAAGGATATGTGCAACTATATTTTAATTAATTTTTTATTTAAAAATTATATCACAGGTAAATAATAAGTTATATAAACAGGAATTTTAATGTAAATTAATAAAACAGCAGGATTTGCATAAATAAAATTTATTAACTCAGAATATTTAGTAATATGATGTTCACAGTTAGTTGCTAAGGAGATTGAAAAGGATAAATATTCTTTTACCATGGTAATAGTTAATATGAAAATGTTATGTCCTTTTTCTGCTGTAACCCATAACAATCATTTCCATATATGTATATGATATTCTCTCGTAGAATAAAAGCAGAAATTATATATATATTTAACCAAAAATTTTAATTCATCCAAATGAAACGGTGGGATAAATTTTAGCTTAGAATTTTTTTTGTAATTTTATTAACTGGAAATAAAATTTTGTTAATTTATAAAAAATAAAATGCAATAGTCGACAGTAATAAAATCAGAAAAAATGCATAAATTGTTTTTTTGTTAAATCCATGGTCAGTGGTAATAAAAGTCTTGTTTTTTTTTTTTCATTGCACTAGGGGTAAATATAACACTGCCAGCAACATTTAAATTATTTTTTCT
Source organism: Zanna intricata (assembly GCA_010016005.3). Taxonomy (NCBI): domain Eukaryota; kingdom Metazoa; phylum Arthropoda; class Insecta; order Hemiptera; family Fulgoridae; genus Zanna; species Zanna intricata. Next base: position 28,194 of record JAAAKQ030137612.1, on the reverse strand, counting down.
TTCATTCCTATGAGAGGTCTCCACCACCACCATTACCAGTGAATATTAAAGCAAAATCTAATTACAGTTAACTGTAAAACTAAACTAAACTGTTACAGTGTATTTTAAACATCAGTACCACTGATGAAATTCATTAATTTATGATAATTATTTTATGTTTTACAATAATATAAAATTTATTAATTTCTAATCTATTTTTTTTTATATATATATATAAAAAATTATAAAAGATCTCAATAAATGCTATGAGTATTATAATAATAATAATAATAATATCTTATAATGATTTTTAAATTTTTCACAGTGGTGTAGCAGTTATTTATTTTAACTATGGATTTCATATAGAATCGATTTAAAAAATAAATAATTTAGTTTCACACATCTGTTAAGAAAATATAAATGTACATGTAAGGTTTTTAAATGTACATTTCTTTTTTTAATTATTAGAATTTTATAAATAACCAAAAATATTTATTTTTTTCACAAACCATTTTTTCAAATATAAAATTTTAAAAACTTCCTGCTGAAGATTATATTTGCAGATTTACAATATAACAGATATCAAATCAATATACAATTTTATTTAGTAATATTAATATGCCTAATTCATAATTAAGAATTTAAAACATTACTGTGGTTACATATTGTATTGTATAGTATCAAATAGTCAAATTTGGTAAATTATAAATATTATACCACTTCTTTGACAAATAGTAAAGAGAAAAATCTGTGAAAATGAAATCCAAACACAAAGAGTTTACATTGAAACTCCGATATTACATTTAATAAATTATATTTCCTGCATTTTAAAACTTTAATATCTTTAACTTAACCACCCGGTTAGAAAACTTGTAGCAGACCAAAAAAAAAAAAAAAATTCATATATTTTTGTTTCATGATAATTATTTTTATAAGTACAATAAAATTAAATTACATTTTATTGATATTATATTTAAAGCAACACCACTGTTTTTCACCAACTAACATTTAACAACAAATAAACAATAAATTAAAACCAATCAGTAGTTAATATAATATATTCCGATTGTACAATTATTTGTATTTATGTAATTAATTAATATTCTTCTACTAAAAATAAAATAATTATTTTATTAAACAACAATAAAAGTTTGAGGTATTTATTACTTTTCAGAAAAAAAACTAATAGCAATAAACAGCAGAATATCAGAATATACACATTGGCTTATCAGGAAGCTTAGTGAATTATTTTCATTAATAGAGTATTTCTAAAGTTGTAGGAGTTGACCCAAGTTCAATTCGGGATGAAATCTAACCACTGTTTTTATTGTATGTTCACAATAAAAAGGATTAGGTTCACTTGGTTCAGTTAACACTGCAACCAATTAGAATTATTGTATTGAATATTGGCTGATCAGGTGTACAACCAATGGTAATGCTCAATCCACACAACTCTTTAATCCAGATGAAAACAGCACATTATGATTTTTCACTGATCGAATTTATAATACCTTTTATTTTTTTCCAGTAACTTCAGAATGGCCGAAGAAGAGACACAGGTTTCCAAATACATACGGCCATGTCTGCCCACAGAGCTGTGTGGTATGTAACAACTTAACGAAGACCATTTAGCCGTACCACTATTGGAGTAAAAACCACAGTAAATGTAAACAAGATATAAGATGACTGAGGTAACAGAAAACGTAAAAAAATGAGAAAGAGTGCAAAAAGCAATTAGTGATTCACCAAACCAGTACATTTTATAATGCAACATATATTATTATAAATATCAAAAGAAAACTTTATTCAACTTGATTTTAAGATAAATTTTTCGTAAGGGTTGCAAGCATCTTGCCTATCAACAGCATGGTTCAAAGGAGTAAATTGATCAGTCTAGTAAAAATGAAAAACCTTCACTGCCACCTGATTAGCACAGAAAAGTAAAAAAAAAAAAAAAAAAAAAAAAACAGTCACCAAATCAAAGTGCTCCCTCCAAGAAGGACACTTTTGGTTTTGATTTCCTAAAGTAAATGGTATTATGAAAATAGGTCAGCACATCAAATAAAAGTTTAATTCTGCTCCTCTCGCTAGACCAGCATATATACTAAACAATATAAATATATCTTAAGAAAGTAAAAAGTCACGCAGACTTATAACATTAAAAATTAACTCATATTAAAGATGTACAACTGATTAAATGTCTAATTACGTATACTTTATAGTTTTTAGTTATTTTTTTTTCATGGAAGTGATTTAATCATGATGGTGATTATACTGCAATAATTACCTTATAAAGAAAGCAAAACACATGGAATAAAATAGCATTAATAAATGTTAGTACAAAAATCTATAGTATAACAACATTAATAAATGTTAACAAATTTGTTTTAGAACTACTAAAAAGTAAATTTTCAGTGGATATTCAATATTTTCCATAATAATATTAATGTTAATGCGATTATTCAAATTTTTATAAATTCCATTTTTAAAGTAGATAAAAAGTTTATTTATGCTACTGATTATCAGTCTACCACTAAAATAAATACAAGGTTCATTTCAATAACGAGTATTGATTAAAACTTTCAAGTAAAACGTTTTGTTCTCAAAAGGTCTCACATACCAGGTAAGTGAATAATGTTGCCTTTGTCTTATATTGGATAACCTTCTCAGATCATGTTACAAAAAATTTTTAAGCTGAGTTCTTATCAATACATTTATAAACACTACTAAAACTATCAGTCAAATTAAAAATGTAACAAAAAAAAAATTAAAAAAAGATTTTTATTCTTTAAAAATGTTATATTTATCTAATAAACATGCAACACAATTTTTTCTTATTAAATATAAGCTATTTTTCTACTGATTCATGGTATTCTATATCTTGAACTAATATAAACATATTCATTTGAAAAAAGGAGAATTAACAAAAATAAAAGCCCTGTTTTTTTCTAATGACAGAGTGTAAAGTTAGTAAGTGCCTATCCATATTAAAATAATCAATAAATTCAAATATTGGCAAATTGAAACTTTTGTTTTAAAACAATCAGTACAATAATTTTTCCTTTAAAGAAATATTTTCTGTAAATATGAAATAGCATACATCAACAATTTAATATCACGTAAATTTGCACTTTATTGATATTAATATGCTTAAATTTCACATAAACACAAAGTTGTATCAATGTAAACCGATAGTATAACTTTTTTCTCCAATTTTTTCTTTCATTGATACATTTATTTTTGTTTAGTTACAATTAAACAACTAAACTAAGCATTTCTATAATAATTTTTATTTATCTTTCTTTAGTAACTGTTTAAAAACCTGTACACGATTAGATGTTCACTAATCTTTCTTAACAGCAAAAAATTAATTTTTTAGCGGATGAAAAAATCAGAATTTGAACACAAAACTTTCTGGTTAAAAGACACAACAATAATAACATTTCCATTTTATTAAAATTGATTTCAGATTATATTTGAAGAATAAAAGGTGCAAAAATATTTACAAACACTTCTAGTTTGTAAAAAACAGAAAAAGATTTATGGTTGGGCTTGTGAAAAAGTAAATAAAATCTTAAATTGGAGTAAATGTCAATTAAAAGCTTATATTAAGATGTTAATTGCTCATATTTATTATAAGAAATGTAATGTGAGGCACCCAACTACTACCTATCAAACATATTTAAAAAAATAATGAAATAAATAACCATAACAGATTATAAAAAAATACATAATGTAAATAATTACAAGTATATTCAAAGATTTATTATCTAAAGTAATTACATCTCAGGCAGTTGTCTAGTCAAACCAGCCTTTATCTAACATAGCCATTTTTAAGAATTCTCAAAAGAGATCAAACTGAAATGGATTTGGACACAAAACCTACCCACAGTTATGCCAAGAGAAGTTAAATGAAGCAGTGTTTGGAGGAAGCTGGTATATATTTGAATAATGTGTATGCATCAAACCATTTCTATGTACTTATTAATATTTTCTGAAAGATTTAGGAGAATTTTAACTGATTACAAACTTGACATATGGCCGAGTTAATGTCTTAATGACTATGTATATCAGAAAGAAACAGAGAATTTAAATTGTTCTTGTACTTGTAAATTTTATTCATTTAAATGGTATGAGTAAACCATACCACCGGGTTGGTTTAGTGATGAACGTGTTGTAACAAGTCAGCTAATTTCAAAGTCAAGAGTTCTAAGGTTCAAATCCTAGTAAAGGCACTTCATTTACATCATCTTCATTCATCCTCTGAAATAATATGTTATGGTTGTTTCAGAGGCTAAACAGAAAAGAAAGAGAAATGGTGGTATGAGTAACCAAAGACCTGTTGGCAGGATATAGAAAACATATTCTGAATATTATTAAGATAAGAATAATAGAAAAATGTTATTTTTTTCTGTAGTACAGCTTTTTATAACCTATATTTATGACTTCAGATTTATAACATATTATTAAATTTGTATCCTACTCAGGTAAAAAAACATAAAATTAAAAAAAAAAGAACTATTAATCTTAAGGTACAAAATTTTGACAGAGATGTACAAAATAAAAGAAGAAAAAAGATATGACATTGTGTCAGGAAACACTCAAATAAAACTATGATTAATCTTAGTGGCTGCAGTATTTCAGAATGGCAAAAAATGTGAATTGTTATAATTTTAAATTAAACAAATTCACATTTCACAGTAATTTTAAAACAAACCTTTTTCCTCCCAATCATAATAAAATGTCTCAGGTGTGATAATAAACTTCCTACCTTAAAACCAGATGGTTTAAAATACTTGAAAATCTCAGAAAATAGTATTTTAAGAAAGGACACACTGATTTCTATAGATAATTAAGTTAAACAGTGATCCAAAGTTACTAACTGAACACAAGAATACTTTCAGTTTACTTGAATGGCTTCATATTGCTAGAGTTTTTTCTAATGGTCTTAATAAAGATAATCTAATGATGATAAAAATAAAGAAGTACTATGCAAAAAAGATCTATAGTCAAGACATGTCAGAAAATATGAAACAGTTTAACTAAACTGTTGTTTCTCGAAATAAAAGTGAACTGTTCTTTCACTTTGGTACAAATTTTTATTTTTCACCCAGTAGTAAGTAATGTTGCATAGCAACACAATCACCAGAGCTATCAACTTACTCTAAAGAAGGATTAAGTTAACGAAAACAGATTGCAAATAAATTGTTCACCATTTTCTGAGAACAGGTCTTTTGCTCAGCAAATTGCTGTTTTATCAATATTATATACACTGCAAGCCACACTGCTGATACTGAACAGTTTCAAAAACTAAATAAATCTTATTATTCATAAAAATATTGTGTTATTAAAGTTCAGAATAAGAGTCTTAAAAATGCAAACTTCTGATTAAATGCTAAATTGTATTCGCTGGTGTCAACCGAAATATCCTGCAGCCCACAGACAAAGGTTAAAATAAAACTGATGTTTTAAACAAAACAACAAGCAGTTCAGCAATTTAATAGAAAAAGAATCATGAGCATTAACAAATTAATAATTCAACCTGTTTCCCCATCAGTTTGTATAAACTTTTTTTTTTTTCCAACAAACAATTTATTTTTGTTTGACAGAAACACCCACCTCTAATTTACAAATCTATTAAGATTTTTCCATATGCAATTTAATATATAAATGAATATATAATGCATTAGATTTTTCTATAGATGTTCTAACACAATTGTCATTTTACTATTATCAAAACAGTTTATGCTATGTAAAGAACATATGAAACAACTATCCACACGATAACTAAACAGCATGTTCTACAACAAGTATTTTAAAAATATTTTGGTTTTTGTAAACTCATTTTGTAGTCTTTTATTATCACTTGTAAGCAACTATTATAAACCACCTACCCAAAATTATGCTGTGACCAGTAAGTAAAATTCTCATATTACAAATTTGCAATTTATTTATTTTTGTTTGAGAAATAAATTCTCTAAGGTGTTAAAAATTCCAAGCCTGTCTAGGATTTAAACCTAGGACCTTTGAGATGAAAATAAGAGTTACTACTACTCTGAAGGACCTCCATGGAGGTCAGCAAAGTATAAATTATAAAAAAGTATAAAATTATAAATTTATTCAATCTGTTTAAATATTACGCTTATTTAAAACTTTTATGAATTTTAGATTATTGAATTCAGAGTAACTGTTAAAAAATTAAATCCATTAACGACACACTTCGAAATCTAACTCATGTTTCATTAAAAATTAACACAAAATTTCCTCCTGAAATTCCCTTACTAATTTTTTGAAGGAATGTAAAAACATCTGACAACAATAAATCTTATCAGCAATTTAGTAACAACAATTAATTACATTGGATTGCATTTATCACAGAAAAATATTAAGCAATTTTATTTATTGTCCTAAGTAAAAATTGCTTTAATTTATTTTATCTACATTTTTACCTTTAATATTAATATATATTATGTAAATGTATTTATATTAAATAATTTTGCAATTTTTTCTATAATAAAATTTGTTTTTTTTGGAGAATTTGATTCTTTACACCATATGTCAGAAAATTTTAATACAGTAGATTTCCTTTAATAAATTAATATTTTGATGAAATGGCTAATGTATAGTGCAAAAAACCATTATGCTTAAACTTTGCTGAAAATTGTTGGTTAGAATCATTGATGCTTAGACAAGAGTAATTATAGAAAATAATAGCTTTCTCTAATTAATAACTTAATTATCTTGTGAGAGTATGTAACTAATTAATATTTAAATTGTTTCACATAGACCCCACTTCTGATCAATAGATGTAATCTCACAAAATACTGTGAGTAACTTAGCTGTGAAATATTTTCTTTACTTATAATATACAGAATTTGTTGGTATTGTTCAAAGAAAATTTTCAAAACAGCCTTGGATTACATAAATGTAAATTTTGTAGAAAGAAGGATTTTACATTCTGAATGAAAATGCAATGTATGAGCATTGCTGTAATTTTGCATTATCATCACCTTTCACTATTATTTTTTTTTTACTCATGTACATAAACAAACAGGATGTCTGGAAACGGCTTAATTATAGAAAACTGAGTGGGACACCACCACCAGAATAAATAACTGTATTTGATTACTGTATAAAAGAAACTACTCTCAATTGCATTTAAAATTATTGTCGACCATCTTGGATCTACCATATTGAATTCAACTTTATTTTTTTTAACGGCATGATGGTCTTATTACATGATTTCAATGTATATTTAAACAGGAAAAACTTTAGTGAAAATCACACATCGATAGATTCATCCATGTTTTAGATATTGTCTGTTAAAGTATCCAGATCAGGGTAAAATGAATGTCCACAACCACCATTTAAGATAAATATTTTTGGTAGAAAGGGGGGTTATTTACACATCATGTAACATTGCAATCGCATGCTGGAAACGATTCTGCAAAATATTATCTAAAATCTCTTCTCATTAATTATTCAAAATTCATCAAATTCAATAATGATGATCAGCTGTTTCTAATTTTGTTATCTAATATTGTAATGATAAATTTAGAATAATAAAGTAATAAGAGGAGATTTTGGAAAATGGCTTGCGGAATAAATTTCGAGCATGAAATTGCAATGTTACATGATGTGTAATTATCTCCTTTTTACTGAAAATATTTATCTTGACTGTTGGTTGGGGACAGTCGTTTTATCCTGATCTGGACAATTTAACTGTCAATATCTAAAACATAGATAAAGCTATCAATGTGGGGTTTTCAAGAAAGTTTTCCCTTTTAAATCTACATTGAAATCATGTATAATATGACTATCAAGTCATTTAAAAAAATAAAGTTAATTACAGATTATGGGTAGATCCAAGGTGATCGAGAATAATTTCAAACACAACTCAAAGTAGTTTCATTTATACAGTAATCAACTATATTTATTCTGGTAGTGTAGTCACACTCAGTTCTCTATAATTAATATGTTTCCAGACTTTCCGGACAATATGTATACCCAATATCAATTATATAACTTTTTTCTATATCTTTTGAATAATTTGGTTTCACAATTGACAAACCTAACAGATAAACTAAAATGAGCACTGATATTCACGTGCTGTAGAAAATGAATTTAAATAGTTTCAGATATCAATAATAGAACATCCACAAACCAATTTAGAAATGACAAACATTGATTAACATTCATTACAAACAGAATTTTGACTGTTTTTCTCTTACTACTTGTGGTATTGCACCATAAAATGCTATTTACTTGTTTAGTAGGATTAGTTAAACAACAAATCAATGATTTTCTATTGGTTACTGTTAGTTTATTGTATTGAATAAAGATGATTTTGAACTTAAGTTAAATTGAAAAAAAAAAAACTAACACAGACTTGCCAGCTTGTTTTTCAGATAACTACATAATCATAAATTATAAGAATTTTTGACAAAATGGCATACCATCCCATCAGTTCTGATTAAGTTGATTACAAGGAAATCTACTGACTGTTAAAAAAGTTTTGGTTAATAATTTTTTTTAAATGTAACAAGCTAATAATTAAATTTTAACCTTTTTTTTTTCTTTTTTACTATTTTTTGTAATAATATAACTATACTGATACATATTCTGTATGACACAAAATACAATGTAAAATAGAAAAAAAAAAGAGATATTTTTTCTAATACTAAAGGATATAGATTTATAACCATATTTTTTAATTACATATATATATATAATATATATGTATATATATAATTATATATATAATATATATGTATATATATATAATTACATATATATTATATATATATATATATTTTTTTTTTCTTTTTTTATTTGTATAAATTTAAAAATTAGTTTAAAAATTAATAATGAATTTTCCTTTACAATAATAATACTAAAGTTTTACATTGGTTACAATACTAAAAAAAAAAAAAAATTATGAAATGATTTATGATAAAGTATAAAATAAATATTATTAATTAATAAAAATTTAATTTAATTAAACAAATTAAATTAATTTGTTTATAAAAATTTGAATTTTCAAAAATTCAGTCAACTTGGATCTTACAACAATATGTAGTACATAAAATAAAAATGAATAAATAAATAAGAATAAACTACAGATAATAAATAATTACTTATTATAAAAAATTATTAAAAACATAAAATTTAATTACTGGTAAATTACTACATTATTAATGGGTTAAAAAGAATGTATATATACTGGTATGAATTTGCTAGCTAACAAAATAAATATTGATAATATAACAAATTTTAATCTTGTGAGTTAGAAACTTATATTTATATTATATTTTCTAAATATAATTATGCATATCTAATTAAATTAAGTTTAACACATCTGCATGCTTGCCAACTTTTCAAAATTAAAATTAAGAAGAATTTTTATAATAATAAAATAAACTAAAATTACCATTATTACTATTAAAGATTCAAAATTCCTTTTTACTTTACAACTGAAATTATTTGTTAATATTTCACTAGTATTTGAGCCATTATTAAATTTAATATTTTCAAGAATGAACAGTTCAGTATTGAATTTAATATATGTATGACTGAATATTTTTTAGAAGGGGTCGGGAGAGCTATGAGGGCCGAGTACAAATGCTAAAGGAGTGCAGCAAACAGTTAAGTTGAAGTTAATGGGTATTAGAGTGAACAAGGCTACGAGGAGTAGGCTGCTTGTATTTATATCTTGGAACTAGAGGATGATATCTCTGAGGAGAAGATTTTGTTGGCTATCACAGAGATACAGAGTTGGAGGCTAAAGTGACATCAATTCGGTCTGCCCATGGCAAGACAAGGATAACATTGGTATCCTTGCCTCATGTGGTGGCAACACGTATTGTGCAAATGGGGGCAGATAAAGATCGGCTGGTTCCTGTATCGAGCAGTTATGAGGCCTGATAAGCTGAAGTGCTTTAAATGTCATGAGGTGGCATTGTAGCCACTGTGGTGGTCCCAACAAATCGCACACATGTTTCAACTGTGGTGAAAGTGGGCACAGAGCTACTGACAGTACGGGGAAGTCAAAATACATGAAGTATGGTGTTTTGGGCTGTAGGAAGGGCAGTGGTCAGTGTGCCAAGAACAATGGTTAATTTCATCCAGGCCAATGTGGATAGGAGTGTAGCCTTCTATAACTCTACTTTTGAGTTGGCGAGGCAGTTGATAAATGTTGATGTTCTGAGGAGGCTGGAAGATGAAGAATGGCTTGCAGTGATAATCGAGGTGCTGCTTTATTCAGCTTATGTAAGCTTTACCTTTTACGGTATGGCTCAGGCCATGGTTTCGTCTGGATAGAGTTTATAGAGTTCATTGTTTATAGCACTTACATCTCCCCCAATGACAGTATTGACGAATTTGAGACTGTTCTGGATGAGGTGGATCGGGCGGTGCATGCCCTCCATGAGAGGCTCATCATAGCTGGTGACTTCAATGCAAAAACTGTGGCATGGGGTTGATGAGTAACGGATGTGAGAAGTAGACTCCTTGATGAGGTGATGGCAGGATTGGGGCTCAGGCTCATTTGTTTGAATGATTGTGAGTTGCCAATTCTGGTGGGGGAAAGACGGGATCCTCTTAAATCAACCTCACATTCATTTCATCCTCTTGAGGAAAGGTGGTAGAGAGGTGAATGACCTGACTGGGTACTGGCTCATTTGTCTCTTCAGCTGCATAGGGAAATTCTTTTAACAGATTGTGGTAGAGACTAATAGGGGAGGTTAATCATGATGGTCTCAGCCACAATCAATTTGGCTTTCACCAGAGCTACATCATGGTCATGGCAATTAATCGAGTAATGCTGCTGGTGGATGAGACGATGAGTGGCTCCTGGAGGGTGAGATCCCATTTTGGCACTAGTGTTGTTGGATATTAGTAATGCGCTCAATTCACTGCTGTTTGGATGGATCATTCAGGAGCTCAGGCAACAAAATGTACAGCCCTACATGATCAGGCTGATGCAAAACTATTTTAGGGGAAAGAACCATAGTGGGTCCACAGGGGGCGTTAATGTTGAGGTTGCAATGCAGGTTGGAGAACTGCAGGGTTCAGGCGTAGGTAAGTGAAGTCTTAGGTAGGCGAGTTACAGATTTTAACTCTTAATAAAAATTAATAAAGATGATTACAAATACAACGATTATGTTACAGTTATATTCTACTGACAATTTACAAAATTTATCAGTAAATACTGCCTTCTCTAACATTCTGTTGCTATGGAATATGCCGTATGTAATATGGGGTGCATCCTACAGGCTTTGCTGATGACCTTTCTTTGGTTGTCATCAGCAAGTCTGAGCAGGAGATACGGGTTAAGGGAAATACAGCCATTCAGATGGTGTATGATTGGCTGGAAAGTAGATGCCTTCATTTGATGATTGCAAAATCCAAATTAATAATTACGGCTGGCAGGCATAATCTTTGGCCAATCAGGCTTACACTGGTAGACACTAAGATTGCCCCTGTGATAAAGGTCTCTGTGATGAAGTACTTAAGAGTCTGGCTGGATGACAAATGATGTTTACAGCTGCATTTAGTCGAAGCCATAAACAAATATACAAAGAACTGTGGCAATTGTCTCCAGGCTGATGTACAAGACTGGTGGGCCCCCTCGTGCAAAAGACAATTGCTTGCATCAAAGGAGAGGTCCGTCATGCTGTATGCAATCCCAAGCCTCCAAGCCAGTTGGTCACCATGATTGTGAGCATAATGAAAATTTAGGCGAGCGAGGAAGTAGAGGATGAGGACGTCCGATAAGAGCAATCATTGTTTGGACAGTCACATTCAGGAGGGATGGAATGCTCTGGCATTCCACATTTGATGAATGAACAGGGACTCCTGAGGAAGTAGTGGGTGCTGACAAAGGCCATAGTCCCGGTGTTGATGTTCCTTGCTAGACGCCAGCCACAAAAAAGAAAAAAAAGGTCCTGGTGACGAGCTCCCTTTTGGGGATCCTCAAACTAGGTTTGGCATGAGAAACACCATAGTCCCTGTGAGGGGATTATCTTGGCAATCCCCTAACTAGAGGCCAAGTGACATAAGACGTAGCCCTGGCTGTTTGGGTGGTGCGTTAGGAACGATATAGATGGGGCTAGCATTGCCACCTGTCTAGTTTGAGGCTAATGGGACCCCCTTCAAAGGCTGAGCTAAACAGAAATGTGGGTGTGGCCTTAAAAGGGGAGAAAACACAGCAGGCTATAAGCCCCTAATTACAATTTGATATTGGTCATGTATGTTTTCAGGGTCATCATTCCAAATACAATGCTGTTAAGTAAAACATGGACTACCATACCAAATGAAAAGTAATTATTTTAACATTATTTGAGTTAGGATCCTACAAAAGCAGAGAACAACCTTAATTGTATTGTTGTAGAAGCATATTAAACCATTCATTCAAACATGTGGACTTATCATATATATTAGTTATATGTACTAATCATGTAATGTACAGTAAACATTTAGGGTTCCCACATTTGATATTAAAGATTTTTTATTAATTTTCATTGCAGAAGAAAAAACAATTTTTTCCACCACGGCAGTGGTTGCTGTTCTATAAAAATAATTTTTTTGTGACATGATTTTGCCTTCCAAGACATTTTTTCTTCTCTTGGATATTCTGTTAAGAGATTTTTTTTTAATACTGTATGTTGTCTAAATGTTCAGAATTCAACTACACTTACTTCACTTTCTACTGTCTAAAATTAAGTTACAATATCACACTTTAGTATCACATTTAATAAAACACATGTTATGCAAATCAAAATACCATTGTAATAAGTCACCTTTTTTTTCACTGTCCCTTTTTATATTCTAATGGTTCAACCATACACTTAAAGTAATACTGAGCACGAATGATAACACTCAAAATCCTCATTGCATTAAAAAAAATGATATAAGTCAAAGGCTTAAAGATAAAAATTAAGTATAAAATTAGTATATAAACATTTAATGCATTTATTAGATTAATTTTATAAACAACTTTCACTCTTTCTATTAAGCTCTTAAAATTTGTACATGCCCTTACAAATTAAGGGCATGTACAAATTTTAAATTAATAAATAATTTAAAATAATTATTTAATTTAAGTCCAAATTCCTTTCGCATTCCATAACCAAAAAATGGTTAAACATGACTGGATAAGAGGTATACTGAACCAGGTATACTGGTTGAGGTATACTGAATGTATATGAAATACATACTAAATTACTGACTCGCTCCTGAAAAGGAATGGGATTCTTGAGAATCCCATGCTACACTTACTAGAAGTTTTTTTTTTTTGTTTAACCTCCGGAACCACCATTAAGTTATATCTTCAGAGAATGAGATGAATGAATTGTAGCATGTGCGATAAATGCCATGCCTGATTGGGATTCGAACCTGGGACCTTCGGATGAAAGGCCGAGACGCTACCACTCGGCCACGGAGGTCAGCCGAGTGGCCGACTACTAGAAGAAGTGAGTTGAGAATTGTTCCCATTCCCTTCTCCACTGAACTAAATAAACTGTTGCTCATCAGTATGCCAAGCTCACCAAAATGCAGGTTATATTCAGTCCTACCAGTAATACCTTCACCTTGCTAGCTACATAGATTGATTGTGTACACTGAATATGATTACTCGCAGAGAATGCAATTGGGTGGTGTCTCTTACATCTTAGATAGTATAATACAACATATCCATCAGGAAGATTAGACTAAAATCTGAGATGGAAAGCAATCAATAAATGAAACCCAGTTGAGAAACAACGCAATATAAACATCAACTTTACTTAGCTTAGAGAAAATTTCTATGTAAAGTCTAATAACAGAGGAATATTTTCTGATTTGTTAGTTCCAATAGACTAACCGTACAGAACTATTGGATTACCAATGTATAATATTTTTATTTATATTTATAACAAATGATTATGAACTAAAATAAGTGCAACTTCATAAGACTTGATAAAAGAGCTTGATTGTTATAGTTTTTGTCGTTAGTTGAAATATATGTCATTTTACCTAAGCACTTTTTTTTTTATCTTGATATTAAAAATGTTTCATAAGAGGATTTATAATTTTTCAGTTAGTCTAACATAATCTCTAATCCAATCTTCACTAATTTTTCACTAAAAATTTAGAATTAATGACAAATAGATAAAAATTGGGATTACATCAGAGTAATAAATATACAAGGGACTTGTATATCTTTTGCAAATCTGTTGCAAAAACTGTTGACTTAAAAAAAATTTTGGTAAAAGAAGAGGTCGAGTTTTTTGAAGATATAAAAATATGTGATAAAATTCAAAAATCTTCTAAATAATAATTATTTAAAAATTTTTCTAATTATTAGAAAAGCTGGCAATTATGCATATTTCACAATAAATATGTGCAAATAATGATGTACTAAATCATTGATCTTAAACGTTTAACAGTATCATTTACTAAAACTTATGGAACAGTTGTGCGAGCAATTTATAATTATTATTTACAATATATCATATATACAAATATATATTTATATATTTGAAATTAATTAAAATTAAAAATTAATTTTGAAAAATATTAGATTATTGTATCTAATTTAACCTTAACTAATTTATTGCTGCAGAAAAATACATAAAGAATTTTTTTAATTAACTATAATAATATAATATAAATTAAACAATAACATGGTAACATGACAAAATAAAATAAAATTAAAAAAAAAATCTTATGCTGTACTTCAGTTTAAAGTGAATTAAAAACTTTGCAGAGTTGGCTGAGTGATTGAGTACATGGTATATAATTTTTATAAGTAAATATATGGCTACAAACTAATGAGCTAATTGTTTTTGTTCCAAACTGATAACAAATTACTGTTCATTTTTATTTAAAAGTCTCCAGCCCGCTGGCTTTTAAATTATTATAATAACAATAATAAATCACATATATAATATATGATTGTATTAATAAGATTAAAGTTCACGAATCAGGTGTGCGTCGTGGCCAGTGCTGCGGCGATGCTAAAGGACTAGGGGGAGCTGATGTGACTCTTTGTACACGCTGATTCATTACTACTGACTGACTAGTACTAGCTATAGTATTTATATCCTGACGTGAACTCGATCTTGATGGTGGAAGAGAACCAGTTGCCATAGAGTTTAAACCTGCTGGGCCACTACTTGGTCGTCGTCTTCCTTCTGAGGTAAGATTGGTGATTGATCGTGAGTGTCCCCCTGGTGTTGGTGGAAGAAGTCTAGGTGATTGAGGTGGTGTAGCAGAAGATTTACGTCTTGAAGCCCTGAAACACAAAATTTGTACTCATATTATTTGAATTCTAACTCTAACAAAATTAATAAGAATTAAACCTGGACAAAGACAATAAACAGAATGTTAGTGTGGTAATATTACACTGATTAGGTTAATTGTGGAAATGGGATACTAAAAAATAAAAAGGATATGAAACAATAAAAAAGTTCAAATCATCATTTAGCAATTCATTTCTACGATAGTTTGAATGATGATATTTTGAATTCATAGTTTAATCTTTTTCTTTAGTTTGGAATTTTATATGTAGACTAAATTAAAATTATTTTTTCTGGAATTCAGTGGCTTAGGGTTTTGAAAGAAGAATTGTTTCAAAATTATTATACAAAGTGTAGAGAAAAAGGTCAGAATAATCCAAATCAAACAATAATTTGCAACAAAACTGCGCATTGACTTTGGGAGAAGCATATAATAAAGATGATGGTAAAATGTAGAAAATTAAGTAAATGATAAAATCAAGTAAATACACTGATCAAAATGTTTGCTGACAAGACATTCTGACAGAGGCCAAACTGATGAATGTGATAAGCAATCATGTTTAGAGGATCTATAAGATAACCTCTGATAAAAACCATTAGGCTATGAATGGAGGGGATGGTGTAGCTATCAGAATCGTCACAAGGTGAGTGTCTTCCCTAAGGGATCAGAATGTGCAGCAAAAATAAGAGTTAACCATTAGCTAACTTATACTAACTTAAAAGTTGATATAAACTATAACTTAACTAAAAGTCGATTAGATATTTTGTTACTAACCATTTAGCATAGATAATAATAGTAAGTGTTCTAAAAGTCATATAATCTGGTATATATACTAAACTTTGTTGAAGAATTTAGAATAGTTTCTCTTGACAAGGAAGTTGTATTTGATGAAAATAATAGGAAATCTAGTCATTTATTTAAAATTAAAAACTTTGAAACTATAATCAAACCATATTTTATAAACAAAACCTTATGTCTTCATTTGCTGTTGTGAATATCTTCGGTGGCTAATGCCGTTGTTCTCACCCTGACATCTCAGGTTTCATTGCTATTATATCATTTATAAAACTTGGATTATTAGTCATTTCATAAGTTTTTAGATTAGATAATTTTCACCACCAACAATCATGGATAAAAGCATAGTTATCACCAAGTGATCACATAGTTATTACTTCTTATATATTCAGTATGCAAGAAGTAAAAATTATTTTCACACGCCACATTGATTTTTTACAGTTGAAATGTATTTAAAATTATATGTAAAATGTCAATAAGATGTTTTTGTGTTTATCCAAATACTAAAATCAAAAATTTCCACGGATGAAAATTTAATTCTATTAAAATAAAGATTTGATGTGCCATTATTCTTAGGAGAATTATTAGTTTCTGGTTGTAATTTTTTTCTTTCGAAGACAATGACTTACTTCTGAGTGTTATCGAGAATTACAGGATTTGTTGTGGTATGCAGTGTTGATGGATGTAACAAGATACAACATTTTCAGAATTTTCACAAACAACACCAAAAAACAAATAGTTTCAACTAGCATAAAACATTTTTAAAGATATAAAAAATGTTTGAATAAAATTTTGTTCTACTCCAGTCAGAAATAAAAATATTGTATCCTTTCCCACAATTTTCTTTCAATATCAAGTCTTTATATCAACTTCTGATTTTTATTTGAATAGGTGAGCCCACTGGGCTGGTCTAATGGTTAGTGCGACATCGCAAATCAGCTGATTTCGAAGTCGAGAGTTCTAAGGTTCAAATCGTAGTAAAGACAGTTACTTTTATACAGAATTGAAACTAGATCATGGATACTGGTTTTCTTTAGTGGTTTGGTTTCAATTAACCACATTTCTCAAGAGTATAAGAACTGAGATTGTACAAGAGGCTAAACAAATAAAAGTAGAAATGTATAGGAGAGAAAAACTTTAATCATAACATAATAATTGATTTACCCATAAAAATAAATATGCCTAGGACTAAACTGACACAACATTAAAATATAGAGAATTTTGTAATAAGATCTGTCTTAATGATATGTTAAAGAGTATTAATACATTATTCTACCTATGTCTGTTTTTTCAAGATGAAAATTTTTTTATATTTTATTTGCTAGAGAGTTTTACAGTTACTGAAACAGGGATCTACACATACAGAAATTTCATTAGAATTATCTTAACGTTAGTTTCATAAACATTATCAAGTATACCTCTTAAGT
Organism: Zanna intricata; assembly: GCA_010016005.3. NCBI lineage: Eukaryota > Metazoa > Arthropoda > Insecta > Hemiptera > Fulgoridae > Zanna > Zanna intricata. The sequence continues at coordinate 10,714 of JAAAKQ030137612.1, read as the reverse complement.
AAGTCTATTAAACTTTAGTATTTTTTACGGTTGGACATATAATCTTATTATTATTAATGAAAAACATTTGCAGTTGCATACAAAAAATAAACCCCCTCCCGATTTTCCTCATACAGTCCCCCCCCCCGCCCACGACTAAAAAAACTTTTACTAAAAGCAGCTGACCCTATCTTAGAAGGATCAATATTGCATTTTTAAAGCAATCAGTCTGAAATTTCTACTCAGTGTAATTGTGTACATATGAGAAAAGATACAAAGAAGAAAAGCTGCTCAGGGCTTACTGTTTGGTAGATTAATACAATCGTATGATAAACCATAATTAAAATATTTGAGCCCTTGAACACAATGAAAACAAAATTTTATAATACATGGAAAACAATGAAGTTGCCAATCAAAGTACCAACAATCCTTATTGTGAAGATACATAATCATTTCGTTATTAATTATATGTAATAAAAATAAAACAGTTCAATAATGTAAACTGTTAACAAAATACGAGTATCTTAGTAATACAAATTTTATATGAAATTCAATTTTAATGAGAAGAGGTAAAAATGATGTATTTTTTTTTACATTATAGTTCCAAAAAAAACCAAAAAATTTTCATCAAAGAAAATTGTAATGCTGTATTGAATTAAACTTCTAAATAAATATAATAAGTGATTCTTCAAATTATATATATTCTATTTAGTGTTGAAATGTGTTTAAGAACATGTGATTTTTAAAAAGTCTTCTACTATTTGAGAAATTTATGTTCTTCAAAGAATAAGAAACAAATATAACTAAAGTAATATTTTACTGATTTATTACAATAAACTTATTCAAACACACGTAAGTTACGAGTGATTATGAAAAACATAATTCATTAACATGTTACATGCATTCAAACATGATATATGTACTTTATGTTAAAAGCAGTCATAACAGGCAATTAGAGAAAACAAATATATGTAATTAATAATATTATTTTGTAACAATATTTCATGTAAAAAGAAGGCTTTTAAAACATCACTTTTTTAAAACAATTAATTGCTTACAGTCTTTTCTACAGACAAGTGGTATCTGACTTCAGAGGTACTTCACAAGGTATATCTTAGTCAGATTTATGCAATTTAACAGTAGGAAATTTTCCAGAAGTCATAACTGATGAAGAAATCATAATATGGATGATTTGTAGTAATTATTTTAGTTATTGGAAAATTTACTGAATTTCTGTCATAGATTATAGATGATGTTAAATGAGAACGGTAGACTAGATCGTGGATACTGGTGTTCTTTGGTGGTTGAGTTTCAATTTAACTACACTTCTCAGGAGTGGTCGACCTGAGATTGTACAAGACTACACTTCATTCACATCATCCTCATTCATCCTCTGAAGCAATACCTTACGGTAGTTCTGGAGGCTAAACAGATAAAGAGAGGTAGGCTACAGGAATGAGAAGCATGTACGGAGAAAGATGTTACATTACTTTCCCAAAGCAATCCCTTTGTGGGCTGATCATCCCTTCCCTCTACTACCCTCTTTCCTTACTCTCAAACCCGATGAATAGGATAGCTTAGGGAATAGGTAACATTGACTCCATCTGTGACAATGTGTAGACATCATCTCAAAGTGAAAAAAAAGGAATTAAAATATAATTTATTTCTTAAAATATATCAAAGAATTTTTAATTAAATTCTACAGATTTATATGAGTAGTTCCAAAATTTTTTATAATTTATTTTTTTAATGTAATATCGATAAAATACTTAAAATTTTAATATCATTAAAAATGTATATTTAATATAGTAAAAACTACAAAAAAAAAATATCCTCAATAATAAATAAAGCTATCAATAATCATAAATATTTAAGAGAAATGAATAACTTTTTGGTGTAAAATTTTTGTTGAAGTAAGTTTGGTGCATAATAATATATTGAAAGCAAACTATTTAAAAAGTAAAAATAAATACTAATAAAAAAATTTTAATAATGTATGTTTAGTTAATAATCTAAACAAAACTAATATACTAACATTTATTAATAAAATTATTAATTTTCCATAATGGTAAATTTTTTAAATAATTTTATCTAAATGTATAAATGAATCCTGTTCAATAAGTAGTAGAAGAAAAAATTTGTAAAAACCAATAAATTCCCAGTCGAGTTGAAGTAATGTCACTCTGTCCCAGTCTCTCTTATGAATGTGATGCATAAGTTTCTTTCTCTGATAGTAATATGTTGAATATTCAGTCAATCCCGTTGGTGAACCGAGTGAATAAATCTCTTTCACAGTTGGATATCATTTATACTTAGGTGGATATGTTGACATGCAACATTTGGCTCATTGAAAATGTCAACAGGAAACCAGTCACTTTTCTCAGGTAAGTAGGTCATGAAATTTGTTATTTTTGAATATCTATTATATTTAATGGTGGCTTGTGACCTAAGTACCTATAATCATTGCAGTTAAACAGTGTGTTCGAAAGTAACTATACACCTATATAAACATGATCATATGTGGAGGAATTATATTCCATGCATTGTGAATAATGTTTTCTACAAAGGTTGGTAATCCCAATTTTCTTTGACGATCCAGTCAGGGCGGTGACTGAGACAAGTTGTGTCTGGTTCTTTGTTGTCTATTGCCTTCAAACAATTGAGACCTTGACTTTCCATGTGAGCTCCAAATGGTATTAAAGTTAGAACGTGAATTTAGAACAGATGTATTCTCATTGAATACTTTGTCCATGAGCAAGGTGAGTAACCAAAAACAATGAATGGCCAGTTTTCTTTTTAATTTCCAGGTAAAATGGTTCCTAATCAACATAGTTTAGAAGTGCTATAGAGAAATCTAGAAGGACAGGATTGGTAAAAGATGGAGGTGAAGAAATAGATCATCAGTATTCGATGAAGAAAAACTGCAAGACATCAGCTACTATGCAAAGTAGTTTGAACAAGTCAACGCAAAATTTAGCCCAACAGAAAAACATCAATATTGCAACTATACATAAGGCAGTTTGTAAGCTCAGTCTTATTCCATATAAAGAGAAAGCACTTCAAAAGTTACTCGCCACAGACCACAGAAAGCAAATTCAGTAGTGAATGATTTCAACAGTTTCTACCAGATAAATCTGACAATTTTTTTTCTATGTTTTCTTTATTGATCACGGATGGTTCAGGTTATGTGCATATACAGAATTTGTATTTATGGTCTGCCAACAACCAACATGCTGTACATGAAATTCCTGTACATGATTAGAAGATTGGGGTGTGGATTGTAATATCCAGAAGAATAGTTGGCCCAATATTCTTCTCAGAAATAATTCATTCATTTTATTTTGAAATAATTCACCAGTTCACCAGAGAGATGACTAAGGATGAAGTTAATAATGCTTTGATTCAACAAGACAACAAGGCTGTGCTTATGGCCAGGTAGTCCATGAAGTTGCTGGAAGAGGTTTTCAGAGATCGGATCATTTCTAAGGACTTATGGGCACCTTGTTCAATGGATTTTTATTTTCAGGATTATGCAAAAAATAATATTTATCAAGGCTGGAATTTCAAAATGCTATGATTTCCTAATAAAAAAAACTTGTGAGAATTTTCAAAAACAAGAAGCAATGCATGGAAATATGTCTGGATATTCATAAGGACCATTTCCAACTACTGCAAGGTAAGTCAATGTTATGTTTTATTGTACTAGTGCATAATAGGTGAATAGTTACTTTTCAAATACACCGTAGTATTTACTATACACTAACATCATAAAATCTACTCTTATCAAAAATGTACGTGCTATTATAAATATTTACGGTAAAAATAACTTCATCAAGATTATTTACTTATTTTATCAAGTAAAACCATACTGCTGCTTAGTTTTCATCAACTCACTCATATGCTGCATCAATACATCCTCATATTATCACCATGGGACTTCCTAGTGATACTTCTTTTATAGTTCCAATCAGGATAAACTGAACTGGATGCCTTCTTTTCTATTTCAACTAGATGGCATATCTGTTTTCCAAAGATCTTCTTAAAAGATTTATTCTTACAATTTCTTGCTTTCTTTTCATTCTGTATGTTCATACATATTGCCCTCATTCATCCTCTGAAGTAGTACCTTACTGTGGTTTTGGAGGCTAAACAGAAAAAGAAAAAAAGTGGGGTGGAAAGCTGAGTTCCCCCTTGATTAGAAAATCAGTCGGAGATAAGACTACTGTGAGCTTACTGTGTCAAGATCTACGGCCACTTCTACCCACTTCAGATTTTGGTGGGTGTGTACTATAGGTAAGGCTATCGGAGGCCTCTAATAATTTTAAAAAACCTAGGAAAGATGGTAGCTGCAACCTCATAAAGCTGATGGTTCCGCCACCTGTGATGATTTGGAGTAGTGTAATGAAAGTTGTAATGATATGAAGAAGACAGAGTAGGAAGTACAGGTTCAGGACAGCTTGCAAAGCTAGTCAGAGGTGCCTCTGCTTGCAGGACTTCTACAGCATGATGCACTTCAACATTACATCTGTTCAGAGAGCCTGAGTTAAGCCAATTTTGGCTTAGCTCCAGCATCATGTTGGGAGAGGTTTAACTGGTGCAATTCCAGTACTCAGTCTGTTCGGGTAAATTTGTCTATTAAGAGATGTCTCCTTCTCCTCCTCTGAGAAAAAAAATGACCACAGAAGTTAATGCCACTTAAAAAATAATAAGTAAATAAAAAGAAACCAATTTTATTTTAATTTGACAGTATATTAAGGAAGAGATTAAAAATTTTCAGCAATAAAAACTTTATACTAAAGGCAGATCTGTGAATAAAAGCTTAATACGTATGAGTGCAACTGTTCAAGGTCACTTCAAGCCACATTTTCTTAAAATGTAATTGCTTTGCTTTGGTACTAATATTGCCACTGAGTTTATTAAGACTACTTTAAAATATAAGAAATGAGGATTTTATTTTTCTCTTATAAATAGCTAAAAGAGGCTACTGAGGGTAGGATAGAATGAATAAAATAAATGACTGCCAGATTCACACTAGGAAAAGAATAAAGTTTGTTCATTTCATGAGAGTGTAATTTTTTAATTCTTGTAATGCTATACAGGATGTATTGTTAATTACAATCAACAACAAAACGCTGACCAGAAAGAAAATGAATAAGCTACTGCAATTAAAATACACTGATCTGATTTGATTTTAATCTTTTGTCCACAAGAGAATCCAAGTGCTAATCTTCTGTACCATTCTGAACAAATTAAAGTTTATTAATTTATTATAAAATTTATTAATTTTTAAAATTAAATTTAACTATCCTAATTTCTAATAAAAATGAATTTTAAGAATAAGAAAACTCTAATTTTGGAGAACTACAGAAAAAAAATTAGTCAAAACTAAAATACTGAATGTTAATTAAAAATCATATTCATAGTTATGAAATTATTACTTTTTTTTTTTTTTTTTTTTTAATAATACTGCAATATATATTAAAAAAATGTTGTGCAAAAATTACAACTTCTAATAAAATACCACTAATTTTAAAAGCTTCAAAACAGAGCAGTGTGTCCAGCTGGTACTGCTACATAATATCATATTAAATGTTACATATTATAAACCTTACCTAAATATATAAATTGAAAATGTCATTGACGTTTTTTAGGAGGAGGAGGAGCCCTGAAAGAATTTAAAAAATTTAACAATTTATTCCAAAATATATTGCTTGTTCATAAAAATAAAATAATGAACAGTACTAAAAATGTAAAATCAAAATTTGTGATATCTGAGAAAAAGAAAAACAATTGTCCCTAAAAAAAATTCTTAAAACATTAAAAATCTTTTTAAATGATCTTTATTCATAATTAATTAATGATAATTTTTCATTTTTTTCAATTTAGAGAAAACTACTGAAAAAAAAAAAATAAAAAAGTGAGATAAAAGATAAAACATAACATTATTAAATAATAAAAAACAATAATTAGCCAAAGGGAAATGCTGAATTTAAGCACTTGGGAAAAAAAAATTTGGACACTATGTAATTTATTTATTTAATAAATCAAGAATGGCTAAAGAGAATTTATAAAAAAAAAATACTACATAAAATCATAGTTACAGCCATTTTCTGCTAAGTACTGAAATTTAAGAGTTATAAAAAAAGAAATAAGGATCACTGGTGCTTTATCATAGTCAAAAAATTTATTTTTTCAAATTAAAAATCAGTTTTATACTCTGAATCAATATAGTTTATTTATGAAATTGAATATATCACAATGTTTACTAAATTTAAGTTACTACTAAATATAATAAATACTAGTTGCAGTTTATGACAAATATAACAAACTTGATTAAAAAGTCGTAAAAAAGACATTAATACTTAATTTTCTTCAAAGGATACTTTTGTGTTGATTATTTTCATAAATTACTATAATATTTAATCAAATGAGTTTCTTTTCTTGTAAAGAATATTATCAGTAGTAATTGCTAAATTCCAATAAAGCTCAGTGCAATGTGTGTACAAAAATGAAATGAAGTTTATTCAGCAATTATATCTTTTGTAGTTTTGTGCCAGTGTAAGTGCAGTTCACCATTATTTACTAGACATATCTTAGTTTGTATAGAATAACTAAAATCTTCTACTATAGTTTTATAAAAATAATAGAAATCATAGTAACAGTTGAAAAAAAGTAACTTGATAGCAAAATATAATGAGCAGGAAGATATTAAAATTTATGAAATAAACAAAATTTAAGGAAACTCTTTATTTTTACACTTAACTGCATTTAATGCTTATGCACATAATGAGAGTAGGATAGAATGATTAAAATGAATTATTGCCAGATTCTCACTATGAAATGAAAATGGACATCAAGTATTTAAAACAGCCAACTCATTATATTATTCCTTGGCTGACCTATTTGTATGAATTTTAAAATGTTAAACAGAAACATTAATACATCTTCAAGTACATTGGCACAGATAAGTAATTGAAATAAAATTAAAAAATAAATAAATAAAATAAAACTAAAGAAATTGAAATTAAACAATTCTTTTATGAAATAACATATCAGCATCTGATCCTACTTTTAAAGTAAAACAAAACAACTAGTGTTATAATACTGGTTTAATTTTTTCAATACCATAATTTTTAAATAAGTATAGTTATGTTGTTAGCCTACCTCTTGCTGGGTGATCGGCAAAGGCCAGTTGGGCATACTTCACCCATAGCACATTTGCCTTCGCAGACTTCTTTAGATAATAATAACCCCTGATATGAAGTGAGCATTATTTGACACTGTTCTTCATCACTTGCAACCAGTGCAAGAGAAGGAAATCTTTCCTTTAATCTTCTCCGCTCCTGTAAAAATATTTATTATTAATAATGTTAATGAAGATGTAAATTATGATTAAAGAGTTTAATATAGAATTTTAACTAAAGTGAAAAAAATCCAATTTTTTTTTGCAAATGTATGTGTATTATCTATAGTATTATATAACGAGGAAGGGGGTTTTTTACTGTTCGGGATACAAAAAATCTACTCAATCAATCGTAACCAAATTTTTCTGACATAACTGAGAAGGTTTTTAGATATATTTCATCTTGAAAAAAAAAAAATATAGATGTGTTTGTGTTGCAAACACACTAGCTCACTATGTGAGCTGGATTTGAACTGAATTATTGAAATCAATCAAATGAATAATATTACAAAAATAATAGAATTAAATTTACGTTAAATAAAATTAAAAATTTATTTTTAACAATAATGGTCTTCCCATGGGGGCTGAGTGGTGAGGGTAGAGTAGTGAGATATGCAAGTCCCTCATTGGAGGCTAGATCACTTATTACCACCAACCAGTGTTTACTGGTTGGTTGGTGTTTGTTACAAAATAGCACTCCCTGAGTGCTATTTTGGAAGGTGCAATGAGGTCCAATTTTCAAAATTCAAACAGAGTATTTGTTAGTAAGTTGAAGGCTAACCTTTATTACAGTTATAAGAAGAAAAAAAAATATATGAGTATATATAAATATATATATAAAGTTTGTCCGTTTATTTGTTATTGCATTGTGCAAGAACTGACTAACCGATTACTTTTAAATTTGCAGGATACATTCATGTTATTTCAGGGAAGGTTTTAAGCCATTGACTGAAGCCCTAGCTCCTTTGAAGATTAAGATATTTAAAATATTCAATATTTTTTTTAAACAAGGAGGGTGAACTTGTGGGTTAAAGATATTTATTAAGGAAAAAATAGATTAATCCTTTTATTTCATTATTATATTTCTGCCTCCACATCAAAGAAATAAGTTAGGAATTTTTCATCGTCAAAGGTGTGAGTACTTTAGCTACCATAGTTAACATTATTCTATCTTTTATAATTTAGTTTCTTTTTCAGGTTTCTATAAAGACTGATTATTATAATTATTAATCAGTATATTCTCACAACCGTGAGTATAATATACAAAGGGGGTCCAGGGGGTGGAGCCGTCTGGGTAGATTGGAATGGTAACTGAAGTAAGCTCTACGAGTGTCCAGGGTGCCAGGTCCCCGTGACTAATTGGTAATGGTGTGTGAAGCGAGCACTCCGACCATGGAGTAGACCCTTGACCCTGAGTAGCCTCTGGGATTCGCCTGGCTGACCTGAGCCCCAAGGGTTAGAATATATACATTTATACATAGAAGTGAAATGTAGCTATGCTATTTAAAAAATAAATTCTGAGATATTTTGCATTTTCTATGCCAGGCTGAGAGCTTTCTGAACTACTCTTGTACTTTAAAACAACACCAGAATATTTTTATTGATTGATTGTAAAATTACAGAAGCAACCATCCAAAAAAAATGTTCTAAAGTTCTGAAAATCATAGTAAAACACACAATTTTTATAACACAAGTCATATTAATGGAAAATGAGGATGTAAGGGGTTTGTTTTATTCTATTTATTGCAGAATCTGGACATCAATCTCTTGCTGCCGAGTCTTTCTACACTTTCTGGTGAGTATTTAATTTTTTAAATAAGATTATGTATTTTTAGTTTGTTTTTAAGATGAACAGAGTTTGAGATTGTATTCTGATCTACTTTTATAGATCATATCTGTGAATAATATTTTTCTCGTCCTTTCATCTGGAGGTCTCAGGTTCGAGAGTCCCGGTCAGGCATGGCATTTTTGGTCACACATGCCACAATTCATTCATCTCATCCTCTGAAGATATACCTTAAAAAAAAAGGATTATCCCTTGATAGATTAGCAAAATATTTGAGTTCTTCTCTCTACACGATTCCCTTTCAGTCTGTTCACTGAAGATCTTTCAGTACTAGTGCTTTCAGTCTAACAGGAGTCCACCTAATGGAACCTAGTTTTTTGAGGGTCCAATGCATTCCCTTTACAGAGAAAGATCCATATTGTAGTTGTAGGTGGTTTCCTGACTAATTATGTCATATTAACATGAACATTATAACAAAATATAACATAATTGTGAAAACCATCTGGTAATTGGAATGCTCTGATAAACATACTCGTGTGTGTGTGTATATATATAGAACAAAAATCCTGCTCCAAAATCCTGACACTTTTTAATGAAAAAATTACACTTCATTAAATTAAAAAAAAAAAAAATGAAAATAAACTTTGATTGAAAATATTAAATAAACTATTTTTTCCAATTGAATTTACATATATTTAATTTAAAAAAAAGTAAATATACGAGTATATATATATATACACACAGCTACACAAATTGAAATCTTCCATTTTCTGTTTTGAATTCTAATTAAATAGTAATTATAATAAAACTGTTCTTATTTTTTATTGTTAGTTTTATAATTAAAGTAGGCATAATTTATATTAATACTGAAATCAGATTTGTGATACACTGCAGAAAGATATCTCTTGGACAGTGAGTTCTGCATTATTAATATATTTAATTGGATAACATCTACTTTAATAATAACAATATTGACAATCAATAAAACAGTGCACTTACTATATTTGAATTTATTTAAAATATATTTTTACATATACATTACATAATATCATTTACATAATAAAGAATACTGTACCTCTAACAGTCGGCTGACTTCAAATTCCTGTAACTGACGTTGAAATCCAAAATTAGGATTAGCTACAGACCTACCAACCCGTACTACTTTTAATGCTTCTTTCCAGTTGAGCGATGTAACACTCATAATATATGCAACAGCAACAGTAACACTGCGAGACATTCCAGCCAGGCTGCAATGGGAAAAAAAACATTTTTTTTATGGTTTTATAAAACTATAGCTGGCTAGTAGCTTCCCATTCACTACTACTAGAGCTTCAAGATTACAAGAATTTGTATAGTTGAAACAAACAAAAATATCTATCATGTTTATAAAATATCATGTTGATATCTCATCTTAAAATGATCTTTATGAGACTACTGTTTTATAAGCTTACTTGTTGCTTTAAAATTGTTGAACCCTATGTGACCATTTGCTTTCCTATTGGTAGAGCAAAATTTATCTGTTTCAATTAGCACTTACAATTTGTAAAATATTGTTATAAAACGTTAAAAAAAAATAGGCCTTTGATAACGTAGACTGGAATAAAATGTTCAGCATTTTAAAAACTTTAGGGTTCAAGTATAGATATAGAAGAATAATTGCTAACATTTACAGGAACCAAACTGCAACCATAATAATCGAAGAACATACAAAAGAAGCTGTAATAAAGAAGGGAGTACGACAACGATGTTCCCTATCCCCGTTACTT
>JAAAKQ030137590.1:0-13316 GCA_010016005.3 Zanna intricata | reverse complement strand
AGATACTTTCTTTCTTTTCCTGTTTATCCTCTGGAACTACCGCAAGGTATTACTTCGGAGGATGATATATATGAATATGAATGAAGTGTAGTCTGGTAAAATCTTAGCTCGACCACTTCTGAGAAGTGTAGTTAGTTGAAACCATCAAAGAACATCGGTATCCACGATCTAGTATTCAAATCCGTATGAAAGTAATAACCGTTACTAGGATTTGAACCTTAGAACACACGACTTTGATATCAGCTGATTTGCGATGTCGCGTTAACTACTAGGACAGCCAAAATACAGATACTTACATTATACTGATCCAATTGTAAAGGGAAACTAATAAGTTTTGAATGAATTGAATTTGTATTATTTTGCTTTGAAGCCTCATAGTATAGTAACATTAATAACAGGTTAATATTTTAACATGATAACGTTGTTAAAATATTTATTATGCCTAGTTATAAATCGGTTTGAAATATATTATTTCTCATTAATATTTCAAAAAGTTAGAAATAATTTTACAGATACAAATATGGATTATCAGATCATAGATTGTCAGACAATAGATATCGATAGAAATTTAGTAAATTAAAGTGTTAATAAATCCGTTAGTTTACATTTATAAATCTGTAATGTTCACACAATTTGAAGCTATACGAAATCGACACTGAAGAATGAAGAAGAAGAGATGAATAAAGAAGACAGTGAAGAATGGATCCATAATGAGTCGGGGTAAAGTGTTCTTCACATTTCGATGGTAAAATCCTGACTGAAGAAAAAGGGCTGTAAAACAAAGAAGCGAACACACGCTAAGACGTGCGCGAACCCACAAGCGCGTCTACAAAGAAAAAAAATGAAGATGAAATTGAAATGAGAAATAAAAGGAATTACGTAACCGGCAGCAAAATCGCAAAATAAAAATTGATAAAACAGTGATTAACATTCCAAAGCAGTTAGTCATACATCCAGTTGAACTGGCAATAAGAAATAACAAAACAAACAAACAAAAAATAAATTAATGAATCAAACTTAACACAAATGTGTTCACACTAACTGTCATCTTTGCCAACTGTTGAAAGGAGGGAATCCCTGTTACTACTAATACGGCTTCCGTGGAAACAGAAGAATAAGCTGAGGCCACCCGGACCGCTATTTGGGGTTGGTTACCTTCCATTACTCGTCTGTTCATACAAGTTGCAAGAACACACTCCAATACTGATAGACCATACACTAGTTTAGAATTAACTATATGTACATACAACTTCCTCTTAGATGCACTTGGTCCGCTGACTTTACTCATCACCATACTAAGTGACTTAATCATCTAACCGGTATTCTCAGACCTCTCGCTCACATGAGCTGAAAAGGAGCGCCCGTGGCCGAGCCAGATATTTAATTGTCTTCACCTGTGGAATCGGGCCTTCGTCCACTATAATTGAGAGAGGGATCAAAAGCCGTCTGCCCACCATACATACAAATTTAGTCTTCTGCACAGAAATAATTAGGGCCTAATTCTGCATCCACTCTTGAACCATTCTAATGGCCTCGTTCGCCTTCAGTGTGACCTCATCAACAGTTTGTTCTCAGGCCACAAGGACCAGGTCATCTGCAAATGCCACAGCGACCACATCCTCCAGTTAGTCTAACCGCAGAGCTCCATCAAAGGCCACGTTCCACAGCGGTTTAAGGACATAAACCTGCGGTTCTCCACATTCCACCTTAAATCTTATCGTAGAATCAATAGACTAGTAATTTAAGCAAGTAATTTAAACTCTGTTGAAGATAATAGTGCTAAATTCTACAAAGCGAGGCATCTATCTGAGTGCCTCAAATATAACGTTCCATCGTAGTGAATTAAAGACATTCTCTGTATCTAAGAGGATAACTACTGGGATCGTTCTGGTGCACCAAGTCTCCGACACCGGAACTAAATCATACACTCATTTGTCTGCGTCAGGTGCCCATCTTCGCTTATGGAAACCATATTTCAAATCATTAAATCCATCTCTATTGAGTATTTTCAACTTTAATTTCGCATCCTACATTTGTTCAAAGATATAGATAGAATTGGTAACACAAATCGGTCAGTATGCAGTAGGCGTGCCTCTCTGACTGGGTTATCTTTAATGAATATATGACCATCCATACATCAGAAGCTAACTCATTTTACCACTGAAGACAAATGGGATCAACCCTTGAAATGAAATATAACTCTTTTATATGCTTATTGCGGTTAAACCTCTTTAAACGAAGAACTTTATAATAGTTCGAGTTTCGCTGTCATTTTCCCGAAAAGTGAAAACTTGTTTGCTTTATTCAATTACCACAAACAGTAACTAAAAATTACTCATCTGAAACTTTGCAGCACGTCCTTTAAAAAAACATTCTTGACAAATATCGTAGTATTTTCGTCAAAGTTGATCCTTTTTGTGTCATGCCAAGAACCTTCCGAACGACCCTGGTACATGAAAAATTCAACTTAGTTAAAGTAAACTTAAACTCATAAACGTTGGTAATAGTAAATAAAAACGAGCTAAATGAAATTAAAGGAGATATAAAAAGTTAATAACTTGAACTGATGAATGCGTCATTGAACATTGTATGAAACTTCATTACCTTCATTAACAAACATTGCGTTCTATTAATGATAAAGATCCCGTTTGTTTATTAGATCTAATATAATTAAATAGTGCTTTATTAACTATATTTATTTATGCAAAATACTTATGCAGTAGCACATAAAGGGTAAACTAGCAGATGATTTAGCAATAAAGTTGGGTATCCTATCTAGAAAATAAATTTTATTTGAACTAAAAGTTTTGAAGAAGATTTATAGCTAATATACATGTTAGTGTACTAAAACGTTAATTTCACGGTTCAATATCTAAATTATAACAAAAAAAAGGTAATTAAAATAAAAGAAATTTGGCGAAATCATATTTTTTAATTACTATGTGTTTGTTTTCTACTTTGAATAAACTAAGTTCATGGATAATTATTTTATTGTCTGTGTGTATTATGTTAATTTCTTCACTAGTTCGACGTATAAATTTTTGTCATATTCTCTGTAAATACCCTTATTTATATTTTATGGTGCTTCATGGAGTTTACCCTTATTTGTAGGATATCTTTGGATTTTATTATGTGTACAATGAGTGAAAATTGTAACTTACATTAATGAAAACTATTTTATTTGGTATGGATTGTTTTTAACCTTATCATATAGTACAACTATACAGGAAAATCCACAACATACAGTACATTTCCAGTGCAGTACTCAACATACAATGCAATTGTACAGGGAAATGTACACTATACAGAAAATGTTTCTTGATAAGGAATGATGAAAGAGAATTTAGAGTAGACTAAAATCTGATAAAACGTAGCTTGTTATTTAATATAAAACAATAATTATTTTTATATTTTGTAAAATAAAAAAAATAAAAATATTAATTACCAAAAAAAGTGATTTTTAAGTTACTTTAGTTACCAAAAAAGGTTACTATATTAAAATAACTCTCAGAATGATAAAATAATGTGACCTTAGCATCTTTTTCTACTTAATATTTTCATACTAAGAAAATATTTGACAAGTGTTCATGACAGTTTGTATACGTCATTGGTATTGTAGATTACACATCTGTGTATAGATTAAACGGATTAACGGGTTTGTATACGTCATTGGTACTGTAGATTATACATCTGTATATACAGAAACTGAGTAAGGAAAAAAGTTAACCCTCAGGACGCCCAGAACTGCTACGACCGAAGAAATCGTCACAAAAAACTTCAATCCCGTATTAGATGAAGTCTAAAGATACAGTAGCTTGCTGACATTGTAAGCTACATAACATTGCTATTTCAAAGCTACTTTGCTATTGCATAACTAAATAACACGTTTTTGCAATTTAAACATTGTTTTTGGTACGAAAATACTTACTGCTCGAATGGGTGCGGCTTTGTTTATCGTTGACTAAAACTAATCTTGACTGAACGCGTCTCAAGGGAATTTAGACTTATGTAAATGCTATTTCGCTTAGATTCTTTGAAGTTTTACAACAATAGATGAATCATGGGTTTACTATTATACACCAGAGAACAAATAGCAATGCTAATAGTGAGTTGGAGCAGGTGAAAAGTATAGAATGAAACGAAAACGATTCTGTGTACAGGAAAAATTATGGTCACTCCTGGCATTCCCATCCTGAAACCGAAAATGAGGCATTATGTCAGGAGGGAAGTGTACGCCCATACACATATTTAGTCACTAAAAGCAAATATTACTACACCTAATTTAAAAAAAGACACTACATAAAACAACACCTAATATAAATCCTTAAATCATAAAACATAATAAATATACACAATAAGAACCTAAACTATGGGACAACGATACATAACAGAAGCTAAATACAAATCATGCAACCTAATAAAAGTCAATAATATAATGTATGAGTATTTGTACCCATATACAACCACAGCACCAGGAAATCACAAAACAGAATACAATTGATTAGTCAGATCAAACAGACACACACAGACACACTAAGTAATTTTCATACAGCACATTTACCATTCCGTTGACACTTACCAAATACGCCAGGCCTCATCGGTGTTGGAGATCGCCAACAACTCTCAAAGCAGAGTGCCTACGGCCTCATGGCATCCAGGCGATCCCCGCACGCTCGATCCCAGCATCATTTAACGTTGCGGATGAGGCAGTGGGTCCACTGCCCTTTGTTGCTCTGTCCCATCGCGCTTGCCGTTCCCTGATTAACTCCTTCGTAACATCTGCCAAGAATTTTCCTTTTTTTGCTGGGAGCAGAGGTCTCTATTCTCTAAGCCGTTTCCTCCGAAGCATCATCAAATCGACTGGCAGAATGCTTGCCAGGACCACAGCTGCCTCATTCGAGACTGTCCGGTATGCAGCTACAACTCTCAGGCAGCACCTGCAATGCAATGCTGCATGCTTACAGCGGTGCTTAGTGAATCACGGCACATCAGCCTGATGTGCCGTGATTCACTAAGCACGGACTGTGCTGTACTGAGCTGAGCTGCAGGCAGCAGCTCAGCTCTGTACAGCTCGATGAAATATGCGACTCCTACTTGCAGTCTCCTCCTCAGCTATAATGGTCCACCGATGTCGGAAAGGAGGCCGACAATCAGTTTCATGGTACTCTTCGCCTTTTCAGATGTGCTAAACCTCAATCTTGTGTCTACCAAATGCCAAGATATTTGATGGTTGGCTGCGTGGTATGAACTTATCATCCTCCGCAGGTACGAAGGGATCCTGTGATCCTCTAATTATCTTATAATGGCCGCATCAGAGATGGAGTTAAAGGCACTTCGCATGTCAAAAGTGACGAGGACGCAATATCTCCGCCGTATATTTCTTATGGTTGGCCAAACTGTCGAGCCCTCCCGCCGCTTCCAGAGATCCGTTAATTATATGCTGGAGGATAAGCTCTAGGTTCATTGCTAGTGCATCCAGCATAGCTAGCGGCCTGTATGAGGAAGGGAGCGTAGGGTCCTTCCCAAGCTTCAACATAATCCGTTAAATTCATCAGCCTCCGTCCACGCGCATCCTTCCTTGAAGAGCCTCAATTCAAGGACCACGCATTGAAGTCGCCTGCAAGGAGTGTAGGACGATGTGCAGGGAGATCCCTCGCAATCGATACTAATGTCTCGTATAAATTCTCTATTGCGACATTAGGTAATATGTAGGTCGTATAAAAGAGGATCCCGCCGACTACCACTCTTACAAAGTTCTCGGCCTGGTGTACTTCCTGAGCTGACGTGCGTCTGTATAATCAGATGGCTTTGTTTCCATTTCCCAGTTGCAGCCATCCAGGTCAGGTGTAGTGTATGGCTCTTCGTAATGAGCGCGTAGATCCATATGTAATCTCTGTGTAACGTATGTATCTGTGTGTATTGAGCACAGCGTTCGCGTCCATCTCCGCTGAATACCTGGACAACAGGTCATTGGCCAGGTATTCAACAGGTATGATTCATGTATGATCCTCATTGTTTGATTGAGGTTTGGTCAGTCGTTTCTCGGCTCCTGCTTGTTGTTTCCGTTCATGTAACTCCGGGGCATTTTAAAGAGCCCGTTTTGTGTCCTGCCGTGCTACAGTTAAGGCATTTGGGTTCCGCCTTGCAGTCCATGGCTCTATGACCCTCATCTCCGCAGTTAAAGCAAGAGGTGAACCTGGACCTATCCTTCCCACGAGAGCCCATCGACGGGGCGATTTGCGTCGTCTCAAAACATCTGTAGCATCAGAGTGATTGCTCAAAGATATCATCTCGGCACGTTACCATACCGATCCTGCTTCTGGACTATCGTTGTATTCATAGTGTAAGGCAATCTGCACAAGACAATTTTTTTCTTGCCATAGCCAAGTCTGAATGCGATCTTAAGGTCTTCAGGTGGTCCCGGATCCACGATCTCTCCGAGTCACTTGATTACATCTTCCATTTGGATATTGGCCTTGAGATCTTGTATGGACTGATTCTCCAACAGAACTGCACATATACTACCATTTTTTTCGATTTTTTACACCGCTGGGGCAAATTTACCCGCCATAAGACATTTCGCAGTCGCCGTGGAGAGTCGTGGCTGCAGATTGATCTGTCCCCTTCCTATCTTGAGGCTCCTTCCGTCACCCTGTATAGGGGTCCCCCCTTACTCATCGAAGCTCTCCGACACCACTCTTCTGTCGTGCCAAAGAGTTCCTGCTCAGGGGAGCTACCCACCCCGGCCATAGGTGTCTGTCCCCCAGGGTTCTATATTGTGGGCATAAGGACTCCCCATAACACACCTTATATACGTGCGAGGGTAGATTTTTTTTACATCAGGCAGTAAAGTGAGCATTTAAGAGAGAAATATACATGATCAGAATAGAGAATTAATATTGAATCAGTAGAAAATTAGATTAAATACATCTAACCCACTGAAATTTTCAACTGAGATTAACCACTGCAACTTAATTCACTCTCTTATTTAGAGTAAGTAATATAAAAATTCATCGAAATAAGACAAAGACACCATAAACCTTATGAGTTTTGATTTTTTATCCATGAAGTAGAATATTTATCTATTCCTGACATGGATCTTTATAATATATTACTATTATTATACTTAGATCAGAATAAAAAATGCTAGCTGATAACTGTGGGCAGTACATTCTATACCCAAAAAATACCATATCTCAACACATTTGAACATTACAAAATATATTACGCGCCAAAATTTGGGAAGCGTAAATACATAGGAGGTGTGTAAATACTCGTAGATGCGCAGTAGTTTTATGTGGAATGCCATAAATTAGCACCGATGACACTAGAGTTGATATGTCAGTGACAGGATGTTGGAAATAATAAAATGCCAGCCGCTGGTCTGGCAATCGATCTTCGATGTAAATTTAGCTTTCTAAATTAATATGAGTAACAAAAATATAGAAGGCCAATACACTGACATAAATGAAATTAATTAAATATTTTTCAACCATATCCTACAAGTGATGACAAAATGAACTACCAGTCACTGTAGACAACTAAAATTTGACTGTAATCGTTGTGATGTTAATTTGAAATATGTCAACATTAGAATGAATTTGGTTTGGTTTGCAATGAAAAGAAAAATTCACCAAATTGGTTAAATTTTTTGACAGAGAACGAAAGGCAAAGTGGCTTTGCAAATGATAGATTTTATTTCAAAAACACCATAGGGCTTTGAAATATTAATTAAATTATTACGGAATATTGTAAAAACAATAAAAATATTGTGGAAAAGGTGTAGATCCGATGTGACCCAGTTGGTCATATATCTTTTTTCTTCAAAAATTCTTCAGTGATAAAAGTATAATTGAGAAAAAATCAAAATTCTTATAAAAGAATTTTCATCCCATTCAGCTTATTTGCTCAACAGCTATAAAAAACAACATCTATAACAGGCACAATTTTAGAAACAGATAATTTATCAAAAAATACAAAAAATTCTAAATTTATTTAAATTGTCAGTCAGACCGATAGGATCATTTTTATCAAAAACGTTCTCATGTCATATAAGTTAATATTACATACAGCTACATTTTCAATTTTGAAAATTAATGTTTAAAAAATTAATACTTTAAGTAAAGGTCCTAGTTAGTCACTGTCCCATTGTTTTTTGGACCTATGTATTTGGAGGAATTATTTACTTCAATATGTTGGCACAATTTTTTGCAATGTTATTCAACAAGATTTATTGTTAAAAAAATGTGATACTGCAAGGAAGTAAATGTGTATTGCTTCGGATGGGGTGAGAAAATAAAGGTGGGGTATATACTGACAAAATTGCACTATTTTGACCGACGGGTTTTCTGAATATGATTCAATAACTGTTTAAAACTAATAATAAATATCATCATCCCTAAATTCGATTAATTTAAAATTTTTATTTTTAATAAATTTATAAGTATAATACTAAACCTCAATTTTGTATGACCTCTACACTAAAATTAAAAATGGCAGATTCTACTCCTCACCTTTTTTGTTAATTTTGATAATTGAATGATATTGAATAAATTGAATGATATTTATATTTTTCAGATTCTTGATAAATATAGAAAAAAGCATTTAAACACCTTTAGTTATGAAATGAAAAGAAACTATACATTAAAGAACTTGTAACCACACGTAGAATTATGATACGAAGAAAATGTAAAAATAGAGATAATGTTAAAGATGAAAGAAGCTGGATCAGTATAAAACTATTTGTAAGGAAATCCATTATATTTTTCTGAATAAAACTAATGTTGAAAAAATTAGAGTTTTTGTTGAAGATTTCCTCCCGACAAATTAGATTTTGAAAAGATTCATTGAGTGATGTTTTAAAGTGTCTCAAGGTACAAAAAGCAGTGAGATAAGGACTTATTTGATAATGGAGATACGGGAACTAATATTTCGCGTATAATTAAGAACAATAATACTAGTTCATCGGAAATAAAAAGTGGCTCAATATTACGTGCTAACTCACTATTGCATGAAATCATGAAAGGATCTGCTTTTCTATTAGGAGTAAATATCGAGGTTTTAGAGAATGATGTTATGAGGTAAAATAATTCCTGGAAAAATGTTTAGAAGGTTTTTAAAAAAGGAAATTATAACTATTCTTACCATAAAAAGATCATTGCGATAATTGTAGTGGATTTAAAACTGAATAAATTGGTGAAGAAAAATGTAAGCAATTATAAGAAAAAAGGTCCTTCTTGAGCAGAGAAAAATAAGGCCAAAGAAATTTTCAGAAACACCAAGAACAGTTCTGAGGTATTAGCTATAACAACGGATCTGCTAAGTGTATCTGTCTTTGCTTTAACTCTAACATCATCAG
The DNA here is from genome assembly GCA_010016005.3 of Zanna intricata. Lineage (NCBI taxonomy): Eukaryota > Metazoa > Arthropoda > Insecta > Hemiptera > Fulgoridae > Zanna > Zanna intricata. Next base: position 3,958 of record JAAAKQ030137590.1, on the reverse strand, counting down.
TAGTGCTATAGAACAATTTTTTTCATTATAAGGTAATGATATAAATGGTAATGTGTAGCGGTAATGTAGCGATTATAAGGTAATAGTGGTGCATCAAGCAATGAATTTACGTCATGTATTGTAGATTATAATATGAAAAAAAAATTTAAATATTGTTTTAGAATCTGATGGGTTTGCCTTATAAAACAGGAACAAATATATCTCAATTATATTTTTCTTAATTACCTTTCTAAAAGTTATTCTGTTACAATTGAACTATTGTTTTTACAGAAAAGACACATGCGTATGGTATCAGACATTGACCATAGTACTTAAGAACATTTTCAAGCTGCTAATCAATGACCATTAAATTGCTCGAATAAATTTGAGAAGAATCAAATATTGATACACTGTAAATGTAATTGAACATACTTTACATTGGTCAGACCAGGTGACTTAAATCATCATAACATGGCTAAATTAAACTGCTCTCAAAATGGTGAGGTATATTGCAAATCTAATTTCAAAGATGAGCGGAATATTCTCCAAAAATAGCTAGATGTTTGTATTCAGGTACCAATCATAATAAATACTTAGTAATATATTCAACATGTCATCCAGGATACAAAAAAATCTCATATGAAAAAAAAAATAATGGGTTTATTTATTTTAAGAATTTCATAACAGTCAAAAATATATTTGTCAAAATTTGTTTAAGTGTTTACGATTCCATTAAATCCTACTTTAAAATATCTGTGTTAAAGTTATTAACACATATTATTATTATTATTTAGTGCTTCTCCTCTAATATTTCTTTTAAAAGTAGGTTTCTTCTACCAAATGGTAACATGTTAGAGGTTAACAATTTAAACACCTTTAGTTATGAAATGAAAAGAAACTATACATTAAAGAACTTGTAACCTTCTACCAAAGTAGAATGTTAGCAATAATTTTTTTTTTAAAGTTACATAAAATATTTAAAATATATATTAAATGAAATTTATTGCAACTTTAAGCAGCTAACGCACATGAATAAATAAGTTACGTACTGCTATATCATTTTAAATAACTGATTCACGGTTACCTACAAAGTAAACAAAGAGATTAACTCTTATAGGCTGACTACAGTTTAATGTAAGATTTTAAATACATTATGAAAAATAGCATGAATAAATTTCTCATTAACCCAAAAATTAAATGAGATAGGCAACATGTACTGAAAAGATTAAAACTAAATGTATAACAAGCCCTTTGAAGTCGCAATAACTTGTGTGGATACGTATTAAGATGTTTTGTGCATTTATTTTAGTGGATGGGTTGGTGTTCATTATCTCTGTATTAACAGAAGGAAGAACGGCATCCAGCAAAAGGAGGTAAGAAAAGCGGCAAGAGACTGGAGGATAGAAAGGCTTAAGGCTTACTGTGCCAAGTGGGAAAACTTGGAGATGAGTCTCATTCCCCTACACATCACAAGGAAGCATAAACCTTCTGTCTGTTTATTATTATGATTCACTACAATCTACCCTAAGTCCTATCAAAAATATACATTCTGCAGTAATAAATTTAAACCAGAATGTAAATACAATAAATATCCAAAAAATAAAACTTTACAAATTTTTTCTCTGCATGTACAAACTAAATTTGCAATGTGAGAAAAAACACGTTACTACAGAATAGTATCAACAGAAATATTGCTTACATATATAGTAAATATACACTTCTTTCATATTAAGTAAAGTTTCTTGAATTTGTTCATTTATATGATCGTTTTATCTTATAAGTTTTCTAAAGATTTTCACAAAAATGTAAAAGAAAATATTCTAACCTTTTATAGTATATTATTCAAAGTACGTAAAACCTGTAGTTCTATGTTCTTGCAGTTTTTTGTTCGTCGTTCACCTCATGTGAATGCTTGATAACCAAAGCTATATAGCCTCAGGAAAAAACATCAAAATAAACCATAATGTTTATCAAAAAAACACTATCCTCTGGGATTACATACTCTAAACTGCTCTACCTATACAATGTGTTGTATTAAAAATTCCGAACAGCTACAAGCAGACATTCAATAAACACATAAGAGTACAGTGTTAGAATTTGTCTAGTATCAACAAAAATCAAATCACAAGAATGAAAAGCAAATGAAATTTGTGATTTGCTTTTCATTGTAGCAACATTATCCACCTTCTTAATATTCTTCATATGCATAAAAAGCACTTACCATGATCAATTTACTTTATCTCACCATTGCTTCAAACAGTGGTGGAATCTATAATAAAACCAAAAACTGAATACACATAATAAAAGTCTAGCGTACTACAATGTGGCGTAGGACACATTGTAGATATATGTTTTCCTTACATAAACAATAATTGCCAATACCATTACTACATGTAGTGGAAAATACAGAGATATCAGGCGCTGCAGATACTACAACATCAACTGAAAGAGTTACACAGTAAATTTATAATTCTCTCCATTGTATAAAGAGGAAACGTCTGTATGTATGTTAGCAAAAATCTCATAAACTGCTTAACCAATCACGACAAAATTTTAACAGTAGCTTCATTATATAATCCGGATTGTCCTAGGCTATATTAACCAGAAAAATTATTTATTAAAACGTGTAAATAACAGACAGTCCATTGCAGTGCTGCACTTTTCACTCGGGTCGCTAAGAGCCAGCAGCTGAATTCTCATGCTCTTTTCTTATGGCGAGCTGCTCCCAAGGTATCTCTTAATAGATATATATATATATATATGTATAAAATTAATCTGTTTTTTGTTCTTGCATCAAGCGAAAAGCAATCGCTTCTTTTGCTTTCAAATTTTCAGAATACGTTTGTGTTATCCCAAGGAAGGTTTTAAGCCAAAAACCAGGGTCCAAATTCCCGTAGATTAAGATATAAAAAATATTCATTATTTCTTTATCACCAACGACGGATAAGTAGTAAATGAAAAATTGTTATTCAGTAAAAAAAAAAAAGATTAATCCTTTTATTTCATTATTATGTTTCTGCCATCTGGCCAAAAAAAAGCTATGAATATTTAGTCGACAAAAATGCGTGTACTTTAGTTACTGTTATTCTCTCTCTTTTGTAATTTAGTTTACTTTTCAGGCTAATTTTTCAGGTTTCTATAAAGTCTGAATATTTTAAATATTATTTATATTATTATTCTCATAACCACTACGATAATGAATAGTTTGGGGATCCAGGGAGGAACCGTCCAGTTAGACGGGGAAGGTGACCGAAGCGAGCTCTGTGAGAGTCCAGGTCGACGGTCCACCTGGCAACATGATGGTGGTTTAAAAAAGAAAAAAAAAACAAGAGCTTGAGAAGAGTAAAAATTACATCTTTGTGCTGGTAAGATTAATAAAAATTTTTTTTTTAAATTTATTTATCATTTATATCATTAAGTGTTTTTTGTCTTACTCATTATAAAATCAGTATTTTTCTGTTTTAAAAAAAATTGCCAGTTTCGACTTTCATCTATATAATTCTGATAAATTTATTAAAGAAAAAAAAAATTATAAATAATCATGAAGAATGACGATAAGTAAACAACAAACTTTATTTCATTATTAATGCAATAAATATCGTGCATTCATAGTTTTTGTAGATTTTTAATGCATGAAAATAAGTAAAAAATTGATTTTTTCTTTAGTTATAACATTAAGATAAGTATTGAAACCATTAAACTGCTTGAACTATATTTTATTGACTTTTAAATATAAATGAATAATTATAAAAACTGCAGTCTACTATAAATTTAAAAATAATTTAATAATCAAAAGGAATATATTGACATTATTCCACAGTTTTACGGCAAAAATATAAAATTTATTGAAAAGAAAATTTAATTCAACTGAAAATTTTTTCCGATTGACAATTCTTTCTTTGTCTGTTTAGCCTCCGAAACTACCATAAGGTATTACTTCAGAGGATGAATGAGGATGATATGTATGAATGTGAATGAA
>JAAAKQ030137579.1:0-13317 GCA_010016005.3 Zanna intricata | reverse complement strand
CTCATCCTCTGAAGATATACCTTAACGGTGGTTCCGGAGGTTAAACAATAAAAAAAAAAAAAAAAAAAAAAAAAAAAAATATTAACTTGCTTTTAAAAAGCACTTCTAGATTATGTAAAATACTGTAGAAGTAACTTGTGTTTTTATTTGATTTGATATTCAAATATTTTTGAGTCCATCTGGCTGATAGTTTCTGCATATTAAATTGTCAGTAAGTTACAAAGTCAGTCTCCTTCACAGATATCTCTGATAAAAGGTACATCACTAGTTAAGAAAGTACTTACTAAAAGCTCGGTAAGACGGGCAGTTTTTTCAATACACACACACGCACGCGCGTGCAAACACACACACACACACACATAAAATGACCAATTAATATATATGCAATATTAACCATTCCTAAGATATAAATTTTAATGTTAAAAATACAAAATGGTGGAGAGCCAATTATGAGTTCAGCCAATGATGAGTTAACTTCAAAATTGCACACTTATGTTGATATAGTATCATCACAGACCAGTGGGTAGAGAAAATATATATATATAATATATTTATAAAATAATAGTGCAAATTGGCTATTAAAAAAATAAAATAAAGTCTAGTATTTAGTTACCTATGATAAAATTACACTTTGATTTTGGGAAGTAAACTCTCAGAGAGCTTCTTTTCTACAACCCCCCCCCCCCCTTGTATGCTTATTTAATTTTTTTTTTTTTGACCTCCAATACAGTATGGCACAACCCAGGAGAGGAGCACTCTAGTGGTAGTCTACTGTACGGAACGTCTAGAATTCTTATTTAATCTGAAGTGACATAACAATAAAATAGTTTAATAGAAAGAGTAGTTTGTTTAAAATGTTGCAAGATAGAATGCATCTATTATGTGACTTCATTGATTTATAAATTAGAAATTTATAAATGTGTGTATATATATATATATATATATACACTAATAATTTCTAATTTCTAAATATTACATACAAAGAACATGAAAGAACTGTACATTCAAAGAACATAAAATGAGTAAGGAAGTTTTGAATGCCATAGAATAAAAATCAGTTTAATTTTTGAATTAAGCTCTGTACTCTGCTAAAACTTAAAATTAATTTTGGTGACTAAAAAAAAATTTTGTTTCAGACTACAACCTGCATTACATGAAAGAAGTTTTTAAAATTATTTATAGTTAGTTTTACTACAGTTAACATAGTTTATTAGACACCACTGTTAAATAATATTCTGTTCTGTTCTCTATGTGTACAAGAAACTGATGTCGCAAAAAAAAAAGGTGCAATCTAAAAAGTGAAATCCTCTCCTTTAAAAACCAAATGAACAAACATATACACAGATTCTTCTTTATTGTGATTTAAAATTATTCTCTTTTTTACAAACTGCAAAAAAGTTCTTGTCTCCATACCACAGACTTCTTATATGCTGTAAAAAAAATTTAAGCTTACTTAGGTTAGAATAATACTCGTATTTAAGTTTTAATCAGCTGGAATTTGCGCAATTAGAGATGCATTGAGTTTTTTAATGTTTATTAGATGTTCCTCATTCATTTTAATATTTTCTAAATAGTTTAAAACATTTATACAAAATATCTTTCATGATCATCTATCTTCTTGTAAATTATACTCTTAAATATCTGATTATTATCCAATAATTAGTAACCTTATTTTTTAAAACATTAATTTTTTCCATTTGAATATGTCGCTTCCTTTTTCAAAATTAGGTAGATTCTGTTGAGTAATTTTATTTGTTTATTTATACAGCCTCTCAAAATCCAGATTAACTATTTATATTATATTTATATTTAGTATAGTTTTTCATTCCATAATTTTTTCATTAAATTTTGCTCATTTGGCGATTCATTATTCCCCAGATTCTCTCTCCAAATGGGTATTGTCCAAAATTTGCACTGGTTTTTTAGCTTTTTCATAAATTTAATGATTATCTTATCATATTGTCTATTTTTGTTGTAAAATAGTTTCTGATTATATTTGACAGACAAACAAATTTTTAAAAATAAATGTAAAATAATAGATTAATGAAAAATAAAACCATCAACTTTACTACTTGAAAACATAGTTGATAAAAAAGTACTGATTCTATTGGTAGCTAATAAAGTTTTTTATGCCAGAAAATACAATTCGGTACATATACACTGATAACAAAACCTATATTTCCCATTTTTTTTCTAAGCTAATTACATTCAACATATTGTATTATTATTTATAATTTTTTAAGGCTGTCTTATTTATTCGTTCATTATTACATTCATTTATTTTTTGCTGTTTTGTCTGCAGATGCCCTGATGTTTATACAGGTGTCCCAAAATTAATGCAAGATTTGAATTTGCCACCATTTTTGCAGTAAATTGTTGGCAACCTTGAAAAAACGACAATTTGACAGCTGAGAGTTTAGGGTTAGTAAAAATGGAGCATTATACGATACAACAACGTGTTTTCATTATTGAATAATATTTCAAAAATAATGAAAGTTTGGCGGCCACAGTTCGAAAATTTTATACAAGTGGATGCTGATTTCTCAAGCAAAATCATCCTAAGCGATGAAGCACATTTTCACCTTGATGGCTTTATTAATTACCAAAATTGCCATGTTTGGGATTCGGAGAACCCACAAGTGATTGTCGAACAACAGATACACCCACAACATATCACCATTTGGTGCGGATTTTGGGCTGGAGGTATCATTGGACCATACTTTTTTGAAAATGGGGCTGGTCAAGCAGTAACTGTTACCAGTGCTCGATATCACAACAGAACACAGTTCTTTCTGCCGAAATTGGATGCTATTGATGTGGCCAATATGTGGTTTTAACATGACGGTGCCACATGCCATACAGCCCGCGAAACAATTCAATTACTGCATGAGACATTTCCTGGTGTACTCTCCCGTTTCGGTGATCAGAATTGGCCCCCTAAATTGTGTGATTTAACCCCATTAGATTTCTTCTTATGGGGTTATTTAAAGTCAAAGGTCTATGTCAACAAGCCCACAACCACCCGTGAATTGAAAGAGAAAATTAAACACTGCATCAACAAAATTCAGCCACAATTATGCAGAAATGTCTTGAAAAATTTTGACAAAAGAGTGCGTGTGTGCCAGCAAAGCCGTGGAGGCCATTTGCCCAATGTGTTATTCCATATATAACCCTAACCTATGTACTTTATGATTCAATGAAAAATAACAATCTAAAGACTAAAAATGGTGTTTTCTATTTAATTCAAATCTTGCGTTAATTTTGGGGCACTCTATATAAAATAATGTCATTATATTTTTATAACTCTTAAAAGATGAAATAAAAGTGGCAATAATTGCTGTTATATTAGCCACTAAAAATTGCAAAGCATGCTGGAAAACATCAACCACTATTTAACTTAATTTATAAAAAAAAGTTCATGTAACAAAGAAAAAATATCCCTTGCTTAATTTTTTCATTACAGAGTCAATCCATTTTAAGTGTTCCAAAAAACACATAAGCTGGTTGCTTGAAAAATTTTAAAAAAAATTTAACTTATCCACTTGTTTACTACATAACTCAAGACCTTAAAACTATTTTTTCTTTTTTTTTTTTTATTCTTTTCTTTTTTTTAAGCAGTTTACCTGTGGCGCCCATTTATGTAACAGTGCGCCCACCTATTTTTGTGATTATAAGGGTTTATGGAAAAAGTCATAACCAAAAAACTATTGGTCCTGGAAGGATGAAACAAAAAGCAATTAATTTATATATTCTCTCAAGGTAAAAAATTGGTCCGGTGGTTTATTTATCTATCTTTCTTCTTTCTATGAGAAAATTACCAATAAAGTTGAACATGAAAAACAGTGAAATTTCATTTTTGATAATTATTTTCAACAGACAGGAATGGTATACAGAGTTTGAATTATTTTTTATATGTAGGTATATATTAGTTGTTTCCCATAAATAATATTAATGGTGATATACGTACCCTTAAATTTTAATGAATTTTTGAAAACTAATTTTTTTTTATTTAATTTCCAATTTTGGCTTCAAATATCTCTGATGAGGCTAGAGGTAAAGATTTAAAATTTGCACAACTTGCAGTTTTTTTGTAGATGTTTATGGAAAATAATAATAAATAGAAAATGGTTTCTTGTGTATTGCATTAATAAAAAAGTTATAAGCTCTCAAAAATCATGAAAAACTTGTTAAAAGCAATACCATTTTGACTCACTAAATAAGTTCTTAAAGGGGGTTTCTTGTCTTCTTGGCACTTTAATATTTTTATACTTATTAGTATAGTTGAATGTAAAGTGAAAAGAAGGAAAAGATCCCCTTGGGGCACTTATTCAGCGAGTCAAAATGGATCGTTTTTAACAGATTTTTCATGATTTTTGTTTTATTAGTACAATACACAAGAAACTTTTTTATTTGCCATAAACATTCACAAAAACACTACACTCCTAGGGTTTTTCTCAAAAGTACCTAATTTTATCATCATCTTTTAAAGATACTAACAACAAATTGTGTCAGAACTGGATATATTTAAAACATTACTAGTTTTTAAGTACAATTAACAATTAAGTTGATATAAGATTTTTTTTTCTATCAAAATATAATGTAGCTATGAAATTATGTAAAAATGAGGAGAGGAGAAAAAATGGATAAATAATACATTATAATAGGCTCTTATTATCAAATGACAGCAAAAAGCACAATTGAAAGAAAATTATTAACCTAACTTTACCTTACTACAAACTAATCACCAACAAATTTTATCAGTTTCACATTTAAATGTAAATCAAAATTTTAGATAGAAGTTTGAACTTTTCCATATAACACTCTTTAAAACTGGGCTGCTACTAAATAAAATTCACTTTGTTTTAACAGTTCATTACAGGTATTAATTATAAGTATGCATCCTACAACAAAAAGTAATATAAAAACTTAGATTAATAAAATAACAATCAAATCCAAAAGAGAATCTGTAGTGGGAAATAAGACAAACATATTGTCAGTACAAACTTACAATTTATGAATTAATACATACCAATATTAGAAGCTACATAAAAAAAATATGAACAATATTTTTGGAAGATAAAGATAGATTTTCCTCATCTAAATACCAATATTGTTTATTAACATAAATACATACTAACACACATAATAACAAGGACATAAAACTAGTTGCATAAAAATAAATAATGACCATTACATAATGTTTTAATTTAATACTGTCTTAGGCAAATGTAATAATTATATATATATATATATACATATCAAAACAATATTTCACACAATATTTAAAGACAATTACTTTATTCTATCAAGATCTGTACAAAATACTATATTCTAGGTTCATGTCTAGCAACAGATTCAGTTTACACCAATATAACTAGATATAATTCCACCTAGAGAAAAACATTTTTATCACAAAAAAATAGAAAAAAAATAGCAATACACACCAAAATGTACAATGAGTGAATTTAAATAAATTACCTTTGTAGTACCCATTAAAATAACACACATTAATGATCTAACAGATCCTACTCAAAAAAATACACTATATAATTTACCAAAAAATACCACTGTACAACAGACAATATTGCACAAAGAATATCTAAATTAATAGTGTTGTACATGAATAAATACTAATGACTTACAATAATTCAGAATTTCAATAGCTAATCAAATACAAAACTTTCTAATTTAACAGTTATACATGAACATAAAACAACCAAAAAGACTTATTATTAAAAAAACTAAGTATTTATCCTAAAAAATCATAAAACACAAATGTGCATGCGCGCATGCTTGCACAGTAATATACATTAAGAGGTTAATTGAGTTGAGTGAAATCTAACAAGCAAGTTAAATGAAGTAAGAAGCAGAAAACACCATATAAATATCAATTCTAAATAAATTTCACTAACTATTCACTTACCTTGATTCCACTTCTTCCTTGTTGTTTCAAAAGAACATTTTCTGGTTTCATATCGCAGTGAATAATTTTATTACGATAGAGAGCATCCAGACATTGAAGAAGTGAATGTGAAAACTTGCGAACAAGTTGAAGACTAAAACCCTGAAACTTATTTTTCTTTATTAGTTCATACAAGTTGATTGACAAAAGTTCAAATGTTATGCACGTATGGCTTCGAAAAGTAAAATTATCATACATGTGAATAATGTTCATTGTATTATCTTTATCCTGTTTACGTAAATGTTCCAATATTCTTATTTCTTCCTGAGCCTGACGATGAAACCTTTTTTCATTACGAACCATTTTAAGAGCAACATGCTCATGATTCTTGTGGTCATATGCTTTGACTACTTGTCCAAAACTTCCTTTACCAATTATCTTTAAAACTTCATATCTATAAGCAATATGATCATGAGGTATGTGAACGTAAGAACCTTGTTCGTTGTCATAACAAGAATTATTTGGCATGCCTATAAGTCCTGGTCGTTTCTTTGCATTTGCACCAATAAAATAAATATGAGGGTACATAAAAATTTCTCTTAACTCATAAGGAGTTAGCTTATTCATATATAACTTAAGTACTTGGTCCGGTGTAGCTACCATAGTTTTTGGCTTAGGTGATCCGTTTTTTGTTTGAACAGGACTATGGGGGGCTTCAGTAGGCAGAAGGTGAACAGCTGGTAACGTTTGATTGAGACCAACAGCGGGTGGTCCAGTCACTTGCGTCTGTTTCTTATTCGAATTTTGTGAATTGTGTGCGTTATTTAAGTTGCTGTCATCCATCAACTGTCCTGACTTTAAAGGCGGCAAGTGGTTACTAGAATCAGAAGACTGCGAGTGATAAGATTCATTCGGTGCACTGGTAGAAGCTCCATTTACATTATTCAATAAAGAACGGGTACGAGTTAAAGGCATATCGATGTCTTGAGGAGTTGGATTAAGGGCTGACAAAACAGAATTCATTCTATCTCATGTAGGCTTAGTCCGATACACAGTTCGACCATAAAACCGAAACTTCAAAACAAACCTGTAGTATCATTCCCGCGTATGACTAGGCACAAAGATCGTTGTAAAACCTCCTTTTCACGCACATAAATTTTTTAAAACTTTTCTTCTACACCCATATCAGTCACTTACATACGTACACAACCAACACACAAACAACACAGAAATTAAGGTTAGTACAAAGCATAAGCGGATCTCAACGTTATTTTCAGGCTAGTCCCAGCATTAACACAGCCAATTGAATCGTACTAACGCATATTTCATACATGTTACCACCCAAAACATTTAAAGACTTAAGGCTAAGCTTTATAAGATCTTATAATATTAGAAAAATGTTATTTTATATCCGCTAATTAAAAACACATAAAGTTAAAAAATAATTGAAGATTGTCCTCTACTTAAACACTGTCATTGTAATTGACCTCTACTTAAACAAATTATGAATTAATTAAAATATTCCTGGGACTAATTTACTGAACTAAATGTAACTCTTTCTCTGTATGTATCTCAGTATTTCCAGAAACCAAAAATCAATCGCACATGGCGCTCTTACTATTAGGATTTAAAGATTATAAATTTTATTCTGCACTATGTAATAATTTAATGGATTACATTTCATCGTTATTTTTATCATAAATATTTAAAATGAAACTTATTCCTCATATGTGTCAAAACTCACATTTTCAATTCCAAACAAAAAATTCAAAATTTCTTTAAATCCTTGTTAATATTTTTCAAAAAAAATCTAATATATATATATTATTCCACAATAAAATAAAACTATTATTTTATTATGAATTAATGCATTCTAACAAAATCATATTCTACTGCGTGTCAGTAGATTCATGCAGATTGTTAACCTGATATATTTTAGAGAGGATTTTATGGAAAAACAGAATGGACCAAATGTTTCAAAGATTTATTAAAATAGTAAAAGATAAAGAATGAACAGATTGAGGAAAACAATGAAATCAGCAGAAGCCAAGAGAAATTTTATGTACAACTTAAGTATTAAAAAATAAAACTTAAAATTAGCATACATTAAAATTACATACTTAAAATTAGCATCAACTTTATAAAATTTAGCATACTTTTTGGTGAAAATCACTAAAGTTACAATATAAATTGGTGATGGAAGGAAGTGTACATGATTAAAACAGTTTATGATGAAAATTAAAATAAATTAAACAAATAGTTAAGGATATAGAAAATATATTTACATACCAATAATAATAATAATCATGACTCACTTTTTAAATTAGTGGAAATGCTTCCTTATAACTTTTCAAGAGTGTGACCCAATTTCTTGATTAGCAATTATGGTCTCAAATCTGATTTAGATTTAAGACTATGTCTTTTGAAAACATATTACAGAAGCATGATTCCAGTTACTCTGAAAACAGATAATAATTTATTATTTTATGGAAATGTAAACAACATCTTGTACTGATACATAAGGAGAACACTTATTTATCCTTACTGGTTTCATGAGAGATGAATTTTTAATGTATGATAAAAGTCACTCATTTAAACCTAGAACTTCTTGAAAAGTTCTGGGCAGAACTTGAACCTGAAAGATCAATGCAAAAAAGAAAGAAATGAAATGGGATAAATATCCAAAGGTTCAACTATAAAAAAACAATAATTGTAATCTTCAAAGTTTTTCTAGTATTCAAGATGAAGTAGTGACTTCTAATAAGATCTCTCATGCTATAAAAAATGTAAAAATAAATTGTATTTATTTTTTATAATAACAGAAATAACAGAAATTGTCAGTCACATTTTCATAAAGAATAACTAAAATTTAAACTGTTAAGTTTTTTATTGGTTGATTTCATTAAAATGTTTTTCAGACACTATCTGAGAAATTGTTTATATGTACCTTAAAAACAAATATGTTTGCTCAGATTCAAAGTCCTTACTTTGGTTGATTATAATTCATCAGATTCATAATCACAGATTGTTCTAAATTTTGAAACACAATTCATCATAATGTTTTATATGGAGATGCCGAAACTCAAATTATTAACTTCAACATTTTTCCATTCTTCATAGAGATTTCTGTAAAGGTATGGGAAATGTGTTGGTTTCATTCTGAATTCAATACAAAAATTAAATAATATACTAAATATACCAAAGAAATTTTCATTAGTTATTTAAATTTATTATCACCCAGTGAATGTGGTGAGAAGATGGCTTAACAGTGTCACAATCCTTTCAGATGAAAATGTAAATAGATTCTTTGAAGTTTAACTTTTGAAGACTTGCTGTGACAGACACTTTTTGGAAGGCCAAATGTTATACCAAACAAGAATAAGTTTATTTTTTATACATGAAAGAAATTTGACATTGATTCAAATGATGTGTCAGATCCCATTAAAATATTATGATGAAAAATGCTTCAAATTTAACCTTTTCGTGACTGCCATCATGCTTACACAACTGCAGTAAACTGCCTTATCTTGAGATACACATGTTCATCTTTGTCTAATTTGGTGAATTTGTTTCACTTGAAATTGTAATTGGGGTTTCAGATTTAATTTCTGTTTGTTGTTGATTATTTTTATTAGCAATTTTGATGCAGTTTCACTTAAACTAATCTCATTCAGACATGCAATTTTGATCATCAAAAGTATCACTAGAACATTCATTTTCACATTCATTTCCTGACTCTTTATTAAGCAAAATTTTAATTATTTCACTTATATTATATAATTTCGGTGATTTGTCCACATAACGAGAACTAATAAATCCTGGACACGAATGCGACAAACCTGGCATGTTTACAGAGTTTTTAACTTATTCTGTGCATGAATTAGGATTTACAGTATGTTAGTCCTGAAAAGGTTAAAATAATTAAGCTACAGATTTTATATTTTTAATTAGCCAGTTTAATACCTTTGCAACCAGAGCTCCAAGAACAGGCTTTTTCAGATTCATCCAAAAGCCTTTTAAAAAAGAATCAATGTGTTCATATAATCAACAAATATGAAACATAGCAGACTAAATTCTTATGAATACTTAATGAAAAGCTGACAAAAACTTTCTGAGAAGTTTATTCTCTAACTTTACAGGATAATCATCATATCATATTATGTAGTAGCTCACTATGTAGCAGACCTAATGTTTCAACTTATATTATCTGCAAAAAAAAGATAGATATACAAAATATTTAAATGATTCTTTAAAACACTGATGACTCACGAATTTTTTTTCATGATGCAATTTCATCATATTTAAACATCTATGATGAATTTCATCAATGATAAATCAAGATGCAGTCAACCCAGTTTTTATAAGGATAAACTTCACTAAATTTCTGTTAAGTTCTTTCAAGTCATTGAGGAAATTCATATAAGAGGCAGAAGTGAAGGTAAGAACAATTCGCACAGCTGTAAGAAAGAAACTAAATTGCTTTCTTATCGTGTTAGTTCAAGAATTATAGCTAGCAGATTATGCTAAGGGAGTTCAATACTATGAAATGGGAAAAAATCTCATACATCAAAATAAACTGATACCATTATCGTGGATAAGTACCAAGTGAAACCTTTTTTATGATCATTTATCAAAATATATGAATTTACAAAACTCTTATTTAGAGTATAAAAAATCTGCACAATGCTTTCAATCAATCACTGCCTTCTTAGACAGGTGAATTTGCAAGATAAATTTAGAATATAACCAAATAATATTTTGGTACATAATATAAGCAATATTATGTAGAGTTGTCACATAAATACTCAATCAGGAAAAGTTATTTACATTGTGTTAATTATAATTTCCTTCATTAAATCTTTTAATACACCTTAAAGACCAGCGGGAGTATTTAGTATCAGCAGCCAAAAGCTTCATGCATAATTAGCAGTTATATATTTAACATAAATAGTATTATGTATCTAAATAGCCTAAAGATTAATCATAAAATTCTGTAATTAATGGGTAGATTAGGAACAGCACAGCTAGAGACAGCTATGGAAGTTAGCCTGCTCAAAATAACTTGGTTGTTTTTAACACTAGGTTTTTGCTAGTCATGAGATTAAACCTTCAATGCCAAAAATCCATTTGACTTATTCTAAAAAACTGTTCTGAAAATTGTTTTAAGTCAACTAAATCAGCTCTGTACTCAATAACTAACATTTTTAATATTTCAAGAGATAGTATTAGGATCTAGTACATAGTTACATTAATTTTAATAGTTGTACCATTATTTTAGCATCTTTTTTGTTATTATAAATCTTTAAGGAGATATGGGCTGCTAATTGATAATCACCAAGCATATTATTTTAAATATTTACTGTAAAAAACATTTATTTCTGATGAACTGTCAATGAAGATATTATATATATATATATATATATATAGAATTTTATTTTATAACAATAAAGGTATATATTTCTAGGAATAATAGAAATCCTAGTTGATACCAATTGGGAACAACAGTAGCAACTATAAAGTTTGTACAAGTGACGACAAATTTGCAGTTGACAATGAAGTTTTTTAGACAGAAACAACCGATTATCATTATCATTATGGTATAACCTAAATTATCTGAGTTTTTAGAGTAGTTTTTTTTATGTACCTTTCATCTTAATTTAACCAGATAATTCAAACTATAATTATAAAATATGAGTTAAAAAATAAAGATTAGGTTTTTTCATTGAACAGCAAGACGAAACAAAATTAAAACAAGAAGATTTAATATTACCAAATGACCGACTTTTAAATTAATGCAACTTTTTCTTTCAAGATCCTTTAACTCCAAAGAATCTTTTTATAAAATATATTTAATGAAACTGGTCTTAAAAAAAACTCTCTTGTATTCATTCAGTAAGGTGTATCTTACACTATTATTTGCATTGATTTTAAATCTGTAAACTAAAGTTGAATGGTGGGTAGAATTTGTTAATGACACAAATTTAAAGAAAACCTGTTTTTTTTTTTTTTTTTTTTAAGGAATTATATAGCTGATAGTGTGATATTATCTAAAGTAATATCTGCAATTCTTTACTTTTCTTTTGTATTCAATCATTGAAATATCCCTTTTCAGCCTCCAGCACTATATTCAGCTATCATAATTTGGCTCCATTTTCCCTGGTGAAATGTTTTTGATAAATCCAGGTAAAAGTGTTCACCATTTTCATATCACTTTGTTTTAGGTGTGCTGGTAAAAAGTTCAAATATGAATATAACTTGTGTAATTTTAAGGACATAGTTCATCCCAGATTTTTATACTTTTCAAGAAGTTTACTCACTAGTTTTACATAGTTCTCAGCCTTCTTTATGCTCAGTAAATGATTTAACAATATTTTGAAATGATACCCTTGCTGTTTTTTCAGATTCATTTGAACTGCTTCTCAAAGTCTGAATCCTTCACAGCTTACATATCTGTGGTACAACAAATATTCTGTTATTGCCTCAATGATCCTGGGAAACTTGCTCATAGGTTATAAGAAACCTTGACTCTTTTCATCCAGTCTTTTTTAATGTAGTGCTTTTTTCCATCTCTACCATCCTACTTGCATAAGAAACAATGGTACTTAGTATAACCCAAAAATTTCCTTTTGTGCATATGTATGTCACCTTCATTTGTGTTGCATAAGCAAGAGGATTTTATGGTTTCTCATTTCCATTGTGAAGGAAGATAGCATTCAACTTGTTTTAGAGGAATCTGGACAATTTCCATACCATAAGATTTTGGTACTGCTCTAGTAAATCCAGTAAAGAATTTACAACATTGCAGTGTACTTTGTTATCTTGTAAGGAGAACAGGTGCTGAATTCTTGCTGCCTAACATGGAAAATAGATATTTTAGTGCTACTATCAAGGAAATTCCAGACTTTTAACCTTGAAATCAGTAATTCTGACTGCACGCTAAATAAACTAGAGATCATAAGCCAGATTATTAAGTTCTGTTTAAGTAATATTGTAAAGTTCAATTTGATCACTTTGGAAATATAGATCCTGTTCTTCATTACTTTCTACATCATCAGAGCCTTCTTCATGTCAAAATTTTCTTCTAAACTCCATATCTCTGGTAGAACTGGTACAAGTAACTTTTCTTCATATTCAGCATAAAAAAATACAAAAGGATAAGTATCCGTATAAAAAAAGTACTCGTAATTAGTTGTTTAATATAAAGAATTATTACAATGTAATTAGTTGTTTAATATATAAAATTTGAAAGTTTTTTATAACTTCAAAGTAATTTTCTTAATTTAGTTTATTTATTTGGGAAGTAGAATTACTAAAGATGGATGAAGCAAGAGTGATATAAAATGCCGAATAGCACAGGTGAAATGAGCTTTCAGTCAGAAATATAATTTGCTTACATCAAAAATTAATTTAAACAT
>JAAAKQ030137568.1:0-13317 GCA_010016005.3 Zanna intricata | reverse complement strand
GATTGGAATATGTAAAACAAATTATTGGGGATGTAGGATGTAGAAGGTATGCTGAAATTAAACAACTGGCATTCGATAGGGAATCTTGGAGAGCTGCATCAAACCAGTCAAATGACTGAAAAAACAAAAAAAAAAAAAATTAATTTAGACAACAGCAAAACATTTTTGAAAGCATATGTCTGGAGTATAGCTTTATATGGAAGTGAAACTTGGATGATCAGAGTACCTGAGAAGAAAAGCTTTTGAAATGTGGTGCTATAAGAGAAAATTAAAAATCAGATGGTTGGATAAAGTGACAAATGAAGAGGTGTTGCAGCAAACTGATGAAGAAAGAAGCATTTTGGAAGTCTTATAGGCCACATAATAAGGCATCCTGGAATATGACGCTTTGATATTTGAGGGACAGACAGGTATTAGATGGGAAAAATTGTGTAGGCAGGCAACATTTGAAATATGTAAAACTAATGTTAGGGATGAAGTAAGTTGGGGGTATAGTAAAATAAAATGACTGGCACTAAATAGGGAATCTTGGAGAGCTGCATCAGCTCCCCAAGATTCCCTAAAATCATAGATTCCCTCAAATCATTCCTTATACATTCCATATACACTCTAACATTATGCAATAAAATTTTTAATTTAAAGCTGCAATGTACTCATTCATTAAATTGTAAAATCAAGAAAGTAAATTGTTTTCTGGACTCTGGAGTGACATTTACAAATCACTGCATAATTATTTTATATATTTGAATATATGTTTAAAATTATACAAAATTATAAATAAAAAATTATATAAATTTAATTACATAAATTATATTTATTATAAATAAAAAATTTATATACTGTATGCACCCAAAAAATTATTGTACAGGGCTCCTTTTTAAAAGGAGGAAAACGCTAAAAATATAAAGTTTTAAATTTAGTCAATTTCAGCCACATAATCTCACAGAATACCGTCAATTCTGAGCCCTAGTTTGAACTTTGTCCACAAAACCAACGAGCACCTCAAGCAGAATGTGATCAATATCAACACCACCCTGGAGCATGATAATATTGTACAAGAAATCTAGTGCTCTAATCATAAGTCTGTCCCAAATGTAAGTAGTAACCTCTTGAAGATAACTGATATACACATTCTAAGACAAGTAGAGTCTAATGTGCCACAGTTTATCATCAACAATAACCAACCACTCAATCTGCCAACCTTTAACTAATGTTTTATAAAGCAGTATATGCTAATTAAAATGGATTTCATACTCCATGAAGAGGCTAAGTGATGCAAGCTTTCTCAGCAACTACAACAGTTCATTTAATACCTGGATATTGAAATGTGAACTGGTGTAGTTAAGAGCAAAGATAATTCACTCAGATGTTCATAGTTACTGGATATTAAATAAATACATTATATAATATTTGCAGGCAAAAAAAAACATCGCCTCAGAAAACAGTGGTGATACCCGTGGTCGGACGAAGAAGACTGCGCAGAATGGCGGTCCGGGTGGAAGGTCACACGATTTGGGAAAGCAGGTCGGCGAAATATCTCGGCGTGTGGCTGGACAGGTCGGGCCGCTTCTCTGCGCATATACAGGAGACGACGAAGAGGGCAGAGACAGTCCTGGCAGACCTATGCATTTACATCAGGTCATACAACCCATCCATGAAATTATGTAAGACCAGAGTATAGTATAAAACTCATCAGTAAATACACTGATCAGCAAGGTAAACTAAAGTTTTTATGTATAGATCTTGAGCAGACCAGTCAAACACAAAAATGACAGTTTACATACAGATATAGCAATTCTCTGTTGGCAGTCACATCAGTAGTCTACAGACATCTGGTTTATCCAGTCAAAAGACAAATATTTGAATTTATGATACAATTTAAATAATGTAAGAGCTACATCCACAGAACTCAAAGTCTGCCCACTGAAAATGGTTTTAGAGATATATTTGCTCAACTACATTTTTAGAAATAGTACGGTAAAATCATCATTATATAAAATTACACTATGCTACTAGATAACTTTATTGTGGTAAAGTTATCACCACCATGGGACTTCTGGGGCAGTCCCATCAGCGTCTTCTCAGTTTTATCAAGGTACACTAATTTTCTGTTTCTGGAATGCCAATGCGTCCCTCCTCTGGAGAGCTACCCTTCCCGTCACTAACCTAGCAGCTAACACGACTGAGCCATAGCCATAGCACAAATCATGAACTTTTTTCCATAAAAAAAAAAAATTTAAGTATTATATCTCCCCAGTTTCCTGATTTATATTTATTCTCACAAAAACTGAGGACATAAAAGATACTGAAATATTATAGGAGCTAACCAAACATTACAAAACCATATCTACAATTAAGGGCGAAATTAAACGAGACATATAATGTAACTTTTGAATCACTTTAATGCAAGATTAGGTTTTTGAGAATTAATTACAATCATACTCACCAATTTTGGTTGGGAGGTTTTCATGTTCTGCAGGTTGATCCAGTAAAATTGTATATAAAGTTTATAATCTATCACAGTTCTACAAAATTCTTCGAGCTGACGTTCTTTGCTGCCAGTCCAATTTGAAGCATTACAAAAAGTTGCACAAAGAGTTGGTACTGCATTATCAAGAAGTGTAAGAATTAAACAAATAATACTAACAGCTGTTAACAACGATGGATCCGTAAACCAAAACAAACTGGAAAAAAATTAAATATTTTTAACTAAAAATTCCTTGAAGCTGATTTCAGCCAGTAACAGCAACTACCACTGAAGTACTTGTAGCAGTGTTACAAGTATACAAAACAGAATCAATTTAAAATAATAGTATAACTAAAGAAGGCAACCAAATTTATAACAGCCAAATAAATTTACTACTACCTCTTATAAATACTCAATTTTTTTAAGTTACAACTGACTTCAGTCCAAGTTTTCCCATACAATATTTATTCAAGAGTTCAAAAAATTCTCTTCTCTCCCAAGTGAAGAAACTGTTATTGGCCTTTATTTTCTTTTCAAAATTATAAGTCATTGTATAAAATGCAAAGATAAAATCAAAATAAAATTGCAAAACTTAAAACAATATATTTTATGAGCTCTTATATTTTAAACTAAATCATCTGCAATTAATTTAGAGCAATCTCTGCAATCTTTCAGGATAATATCTTCTTTCATTCATCCTTCTCAAAACATTGTATCACTGCCTACATTTACTGTCGCTCACAATAAATTCTGCTAATAAAAGTTTCTATAAATCTTCACAGCGGAATTGTTAACAATTAACTGTATTACAGCTTGGATTTCACAGTAGATTGAAATCCAAGCTGGTAGAGTAAATATTTTAACACTCGTTTTAAGTTATGTTGAAATAGCAATAATATAGCCAATACTGTACTACTACTATACCCAACAGTTACTGATATACTAAGAGTTAATAAACATAATACATATAAAAAAATGAATTAAATTACCTGTTGTAGCATTGGCATTGGGATATAAAATAAAATAGCAAAAATTCCTACACCACATATAATATCACTTAACAATAAGAATTGGTCACTATATGCCAACCATATACACTGCTTTGAATATATCCAATGTTAAGTTCCTCATGCAAGTTGAGTAGCTGACATGGATGATGGAACACGCTTGCGCAAGTACTACCAAGAGATGAAAGATTTTTGAAGATTTAGGTGCTGATTTTTGACAAACCTTTGTGGTTAGTATTGGTTAACTATCACAAAATTTTGTAAAATTCCCACGACGGGGTTCAGAAATTATAAAAATTTTCACGCAAACCAGTTAATGAAGGTGGTTTGAGCATCCTTAATTTTCTATTTATTTAAAAATTGATTTATTCTATTTATTTAAAAACTGATGGTGAGGAAGTTTAAGGTGTCTTACAAGTGCGTGTGGTTTTTTACTTTGCGTTTCCAAAAGGACACAGGACCATGGGATGTGAAATCAAGCAAGTATTTGGAAATCTTTTTGTATATTGTTAGGCATTATAACCTATAATACAAGTGAATATTTTTCTAACTTCTGCAAGCAGGTCACTTCCATGGATGACATCATAGTGACTTCATAGTAAACAACGCACTAACAAAATTTTAGAGGAAAATATACGAATAGAATTTTAAGTCAGAGGTTTTATAAGAGAAGTAATCCTTTGTAACTCTGTGTCTGTGAGTCGAATCTACGAACTATTTGGGTTCTACAATTATTGGGGTCTTTCCTTTGTTTTGACCCCCAAAAAAAGTTCTCTTTTTTACTCACCCTCCCCCAAAGATTGGGTACTCTCCAGGGTACTGTCCAGAGATTGGGTAATCTCTGGTCACAGAATTTTGCCCTTTACAAGGATATCAGAAGTTTAAGGAATGGTGATGCAGCTAAAGCCATCAACCACAGAAAACAGAGATGAAGGTACCATTTCAGAAGAATAACAAGAAGCATGGTTTCAGAGACCGACCACAGCAATCAGCTTGATTGATCAGACGGCTCCTGTTGCTAGTGTGGAGGATGCTCGAGAAAAGACACCCAAAATGAAATTGGAAGTCGGTGAGAGCAGGATTGAGGAAGATGTTCAGCGGGGAAAAATATGGACAATCTGATGGATGCGATCCATAAACTGGTCAACGTATGCAGGAAGAACACAAATATCAAAAAGAGATCAAAGAATGTGCCCTGATGGTATGAGACAAGCGAGAGATGTAGAGCTCATAATGAACAAACTGTATGAAATGTCACATGCCAAAATAATGATGGAGAAGTACATCCAGATGTACTTATCCTGTGTACTGTGGAGGAAAAGGAGGGACTGCTCAAAGAGGAAGAAGATGGCGCTGTATTGTTTATCCTTGATACAAAGGGGAATAAGGAGAGAGCCTTAAGTAAGTACCTAAACAAGTGTGCTCCAGGGTGCCGGGCATGTACGCAAGATTGCACAAAGGGAATGTAAGATCTGGGGGGAGGAAGGGGAATCATGGTCCCCTTCTACATGAGGAAAAATTATGAGAAAGAAGGCTAAGGTAGGCCCAAGGAGAGCCACAGTGGTGTTGAAGGAGGGGGAGACATATGCCAGCTGCTTTGAGAGGTGAATTGGAGAGGATCTCGCTAAGGACATCCTTTCAGCAAAAAAAGGAAGGGATGAGGAGGTTGAAATAAAAATGAAGGAGGGAAGAGGCAATCAGGACGACCTTAACAAAAGGGTTGATGCTAAAATCGCAGGGATTTTGGCAGACAAAGGAAGGAGGGAGGGAGAAGCTAGTCCCATTAATGTAAAGGTTCTAGACTTGGGGACCATAAAGGAGATCACCATGTATCGGAAGGAAACTGGGGACTGATGAACTAAAAGTGACCGTCCATCTGCATACGGGAGCACACAAAATGCTATGGTAGTACTCCAGCAGAAGCAAGCCAGCCTTCTGATTCAGAAGCAAACAATATTAGTTGGATGGCATTCCAGCAGAGTGGAACCTAAAAGGAATGAGAATACCTGCTTCAGATGCTAGGAACTAGGGAACCAAGCGACAGAATGTAGGAGCCCTGCTAAGTCCAGTAAATGTTACAACTGTGGGGGAGCAGGATACTTCACAGCCACCTGCAAAAAGCCAACGAGATACGCGGCTTACAGCAGAGGGGCAGCGTGACATGCAGTAAGGGCGCCCGACAAGTATGAAGACACTACATATTAATCTCAACAGAAATGTCACCTCTGCATCACAGGGTGTGTTGCATAAGGTAATAGTAGAATGTAGGGTGATGGACTTCATCAGTGACCACAGTGGAATAAGCTTCAGCATAGAGTGGGAGCTGGTGGGCCCAGGGATAGGACTACAGTATGAAGAATGGCTGCACAGGTGCCGCAGATAGTGATAACTTGTACAGCCTGAATGGAACAGCAGCCTCTGATGGGGCCAGAGGAACTCTTGAATGTCCTTAAGGAAGAGTGTGGAAGAGAGGAAGCCAAACGAGAAGGCGGGTCTACTGGTGAACTGAGAGTATACCTACACTGAGAGTGGAAGTCATGGGAGCTTGGAAGAAACTCCAGAGGGCAAGAACCAGGATAAGTGTTGAGGACCCCTGGCAACACATGAATTGGTGGTGGCTAGAAGAGAGGTCCATGTGAAAGTTAGAGAAAAGGGAAGTGGGACTGCAACCCCTGGGGAGCAAGCATACCAGGTAGTAACTGAGAAGCTTGGAAGGCACCTGCCCATGCTCACCATGGATCAGATGGTAGCCAGTGTGCAGAGGCTCTTCCCCCTGCAGCAGCACATGTGGGAGGAAGTGAGGGCTGAAAAACAGCAGAGAAGCTGGAAGGCTGCCAGGGAAATAAATGATAAAAGAGCCCATGGCCAGATGGGGTACTGGGAGTTGTCAAAGAGGTTGCAGAGTGTCACCCATGGCTGATGCTCGAGATCATAAATGAAACAAGAAGACATGGAGAGTTCCAGAATGTTGGAATGTTTTTTCCGAAGCCAGACATACAGGCAGGGGAGCCTGGAAGAAACCACCCATTGTATTTGCTGCAATGGGCAAGGTATTCAAAAGGCTTCTATCATAGAGGCTAAAGGAAAAACTAGAGGCAACAGGAGGCCTCTCAGCAAAAGCAGTACAGCTTTGTGAATGGGAAGTCAGCAGTTGAGTTGTAATTGAGATGATGATCTTGTGAGTAAGGATAGGGCAGCGGGTACCTGGTGCCAAAGGTGCATCCCAGTCGTGGTCCTGCTGAACATCAGGAATGCCTTCAATGGCGTTCCCTAGTAGCCAGTTATGGAGGCCATGGAACTGAGGGGCGTCCAGCAGGTACCTCAGAGCACTGCTAAATAGCTACCTGCACAAAAGGAAGGCAACAGCAAGGGTGGAAAATGGTGACTACGACTTTCATATACATTGAGCATAATGCATATTTCATATGCATTCCTTTGGAATATCATATTCGACAGGGTGCTGAGATTGGAGTACCCTAGAGATACAGAGGTCATACCTACGCGGATGATCTTGCGCTTTTAGTAGCAGCAGCCAATGTGCAAGAGGTGGAAGAGGAAGGCAATACGGTCAATGAATCTCAGCCAGTGGCTGAACACGAAGGACCTAAGGCTAGTCCCTGAGAAAACTGCTATCTTAGTTATGGCCAGAAGAAGAAGCTTAAGGGAGACCACCCTAAACAGTGATGGGATCCCAGTCACACAAATTAGCAAAACAAAATCTTGTTGTGTGGCTGGATGGCAAGACATATATTCAGTATGTTGTTCAAAAGACAGAACAGAAGCAGCACTGGGTAGGATCAGGCCCAGGACAAGTGGTCCTAGGACATCAACAAGAAGGATGATCATGTCAGACTGCTTTAATCTTACTACATGCAGCACCTATACAAGGTAAAACCATTCACATTCAGAGAAATGCAATAAGCTGTGCAACAAAGTGCAGCATTGCAGGTTAACAGCTGTTCACAGGATGGTTTCAGGAGAGGCAGTCTACTAAATACTAGCTGGTTACCCAGTGGTAAGGTTGATTATCAAAGCCTACCGTGCTGTCTAGTTAACATGACATCGCAAATCAGCTGACATATCATTTCGAAGTCAAGAGTTCTAAGGTTCAAATCCTAGTAAAGGTAGTTATTTTTATACAGATTTTAATACTAGATCACTGATACCGGTGTTCTTTGGTGGTTGGGTTTCAATCAACCACACTTCTCAGGAGTGGTCAACCTGAGATTGTACAAGACTACACTTCATTCAAATTCATACATATCATCCTCATTCATCCTCTGAAGTAATACCTTACAGTAGTTCCGAAGGCTAAAACAGAAAAAGAGAGGATGATCATGGAGCGAAACTGCAGACTCAGAGGCACGGTGCCAAGAGGAGCAAGGTGAAAACTTTGGAAAGGTGGCAGGATCTCTGAAAGTGGAAGTGAACTGGAGACTGGTAAGAAGGATTGTGCTATGGCTTCATAGAAGACATGGAGAACTGGATATTACCTAACACACCTCTACACAGGTCATGGCGAGTGCAAAGAATATCTCCATAGATTCCATTTGAGGGAGGATCCAAGGTGTGTCTACTGTGATGAGGACATGCCTGAACACATCATTTTTTTGTCTCCATGAGATGGGTGCTGACAAGGAGATGAGATGGGCGTAGATAAGGTTCTCCACTTGGCATACACAAGGTACAATCTTGTTCACATACAAGACAGTGAAATTATGTTAGGAACTTTTATCTGATCTGAAGTTTTTAAAATATTTACGATACTATCAATTTATCACCGATTTTAGAATTATTATAATTACACTTATTACACTAAGTAAATAAAGAAAATTCCAGACACCTGTGGCAACAAGAAAATGTAAAGAATAAAGATTAAGCAGTTGTGTCACCATCACTCTTTCCTTGTGGGTGTAGGCTTCATTGAAGCATGCTGCTTGTTCTAGCATGAATACCACTCTCCAACTCCCGAAACCACATGTATCGGCCTTGCCTTCATCTATTAGTTTTATTTGGACTGTGATTATTAATGAATGTATGTAAAATGCATTTATTGAAATATCTGCAAACTAATCAGAACAGTGTAGGGTTGGAAAAGGAAATGGAACCAAATGCCATAAGTTGAGTTATACACAACAGACAAAGCTGGTCAGTCTGAGGAGTGGTATGAGTTTAGAACAAGTGTCATATTTCTTAAGTAAGTTTGAGATCTACCAAAGATTCTGTATGGATCCACTCCAATCTCACTAGAAAAAAATCTTGAAAGAGTAATAAGTTTGGAACTCACCCAAAAAATTAATGATTTACTTAAGTATGTGAAATCAGTCCCTGGACAGAAAATATGTGATGTTTGTAGACAAAAAGTTAACAAACAAGACATTATTGCATGATGAAAATGAAATTAAAGAAATGGTGAAAAGATAAGCAACTTAGAACTATCAATTTCTAAACAGACACTGGAAGAACTAAATTCATCCATGCAAAATTTAGGGGAATCCCCATTTAAAATTTAATAAAAAATTCCAAAATTGGAATAGCACCAGATAGCAAATCAAACTATGCAAAGAGAAAAACTGAATCTGTTACTAGTACATTAAAGTCAAAAATGAGCAAGGTTTTAGGAAATGAATTTATTTTAGCAGATGAATCTCCAATTGCATTGACAAAAGAAACTGAACAAAAAGTAAAGCATATGGACAGACCAATAAACTTCATGAAAGAAGAACTTAATGTTACCACTTCACAAAGAGAAAAAGTACAAATCTGAACCCTAGTTCTTGCTTCATGGAGCAGGAAAAATAAACCAAGAATTCATTGTGAACTAGTATATTGCACATAAAGCTATGGATCTTCTTAAAGATAAGGGTATATAATTGCACTACCTGAGCCAAGAAAACGACATCCACTCAATGAAAATGTAATTAAGCTTGTCAAAAGCTTTTACCAAAGTGGTGAATACTCTCGACTCATGACAGGTGCAAAAGATAAAATAAGCATATAAAAAAATGAATACATGAAAAAAAAAAATGCTGTTAGGAAATTTGAATGAGCTGTACTCTGCTTTCAAGTTTAAACACCCATGTCTTTACAATTGGACTGTCCAAGTAATGGGTGTTCTAATAAAAATAGTGTGTATTAGCACACTTTACACTTGTTCAATTGACTACAATGAACTTATTGAGAAGTTAGTATGTTAAAGAGACAACAGAGACTATGTTAGGACACTGCTCAAACTGCTCTTCAAGTGACAATCTAAAATCCTTCATTATGGAGAAATTTGAAGAGTGGGATCCTAATGATGACGTGACATATTCCACTTGGATATCTACTGACAGAACTCAACAGTTGCAGGTCATCATAAAATTAGAAGAATATGTGAAAATCTTAGTTAAAAGCCTAGAAAAACTAATATCTCACTTTCACTAGAAAATCTCAGGCCAAATATTTGAAAAAATCAAAAGCAATCTGAAAAGTAGATGAAGACATGGTTCTTATTGATTTTAGTGAAAAATATTCTTTTGTTTTGGAAAATGAAGCCCAAGAGTATCATTGGAGAAGCAACAGCAGCTGTTCTCTTCATCCTGTCATGATTTATACAAATCATTACAACAATGAAAACCTAATAGTTTCTAGATTTTGCTTGTGTCTGATGACTGAGCATGATGTACCATTTGTTTATGAAACACAAAAGGTTACTGCTGAATACTTAAAAAAAATTTTCCAGAGATGAAAAGTACGACACCATAGTAATGGATGAGCAGCACAGTAAAATCTGTAAAACCTTTCTCAATCTGTGCCTTCATGAAAAGGACTTTGGATTAAAAGCTACATGGTCTTTTTTTACCACCAGCCATAGTCTTCAATTTTTCTGGAGAAAACCAATCAGTGAAGGTGTCTGATGTTGGTGTGCACAACTACATTGCCTGCACTTATGATGACCAGTGGTTTTTTGGATTAGTTTTATCAAAGCATGAAGATGAAGGGGATATTTAAGTTAAATTTCTACATCCCCACAGCCCTGTTCTGTCTTTTCACTGGCCCTCAAAAGAAAAAATTTGTTGGATTCCTGTGAGCAACATAATTTCATGCATAAACCCCCACCCCAGTAAAAAAAAAAATCCGGGAGAATGTATAATTTTCCTGAGAAGAAAAGTATTTCAGTCAACCTTCACTGCAACAAGATGTTAAAACAAATTTAAGTTGTTATACAAGGTATTGATGTTTCTTTCAAAGCAGTTTTATTATAAAAAACATTTCTGTAATTCCACTGACAGCAGGTGTAAATAGCAAATGAGCATAAGTCAAGACTTATTTTTTTTTTTTTTAGAAGACTGTAAATTCTTCTTTCATTCAATGATTTTATTCAATTCATTGTATGTTAAAACTTTTTAAAGTTTTAGTCAAAATTAAATTATACACTTTCAAGTATTCATGTTTAAAAAATGGTACTTCGTACACAATCTTATGTATGATTTTATGTGCTAATCTAAATAAATACATTAGGTAATGTATATTTTAGAAATTAGACAAATTTGTTTATAGGCTCTTGATACTATCTCGAATTGCACCATATTAATGTGAATTATTTGTCAGTTGTTTCATGATATATTACATGTATTGGTAGTAAAAAAACCACAGTTTTCTTCCAGAACCTATTTGCCCATACTTTTAGAATTATATTAAAAAAAAAAATTCTCTGGTTACTGCAGTGCCTTTTATCTTAACCCATAACTGGTAACATGAACAATAATTACATAACTTGTCATTCGGTCCAGGAGACCTCTATTTTATTTTTTTTATTATATTCAAATTTTTATTTATTCTAGAAATAGAATATACATATAAAATATAATCCTTAAAATAATAAGTTCCCACAAAAACCCTTTTCTCCGTTGATTTCTTTGTTAACACCAGTTTTTTTAACAATTTTTTTCATTTCATAGTATTTTCTAATAATCATAAAATAAGTATTAAATAGTAAAACTATAAAAAATTAGAATACAGACTTACATTTTGATTTTAACAATCTTTTTTTAGATTCAAATTGTTGCAAAAAATTAAACTACGTATTTTTAAATTTATTTACTAATAGAAATCTAAAATATAAATGAAGACTGCCAGTTCACCTTCATGTCTTTCGCTGGTTGTGTAGTTTGCACACTTCTGATCAGTACAGTCAACACCTCCTTTGTTTAATGTAAAATGAAATTATTTCATGCTTATCAGTGTTGGGGGTCATCATTCTGTGGGTGGTAGCATTGATGCTACTAATATGATGGCTTTCGACTTTTTCAGTACAAACAAAAGAAGAGTAATGTTCTCAGTAAACCATACAGATGATTTTTCTGTTCACATTTTACTAGGCTGAAACCATGGAGGAATTTCGTTTTTTTTTTTTCAACATATGTTAATTCTCTCTTAAATGCTCCTATTATTTTGATTGAGCTAAACCAATTATCCGCCGTGACATTTCAATGTGTTTCTTCAAATGGTTTGACGAGCCTTAGTATTTGTGATTCAATCTTCAGCTTCTTCCTCAATTTTCTCCAGTTCCACTAATTCTTGGTTTATTTAATTTTTAGTCCTATTATCTACTTCAACTTCATTATTTTCTGCTTCCTGTTCAGATTCCGTATTGTCATTTAATTAGTTAATCTGGATCATTTTCGCTTATATAATCTGGATAATCTTCGCTATCATCACCCTCATCAAATTGTTCTAGGATATTTGAAACAGTTTCTTCTAAATCCTTTTCAAAATTTAATTGGGTACCTTGTAAAACACAACACAAAAGACCTGGCTGTAGATCAATGGTCTCATTACAGCTCATTTCACTTATCCATTGTTCAAAAATGGAATAAATATTAAACAGAAACGAACTATTAAAATGAATAAAAATATAAATAAAATATAGCTATAAAAATTAAACAATACAAAAAATTAAACCGAAAGAAAGAATATTAGGGTAGAAACTATTCAAATTAACCATTGAAAGCACTGTGAAAACTGTAAAATTAAAATAAGAAATAACTACAGCAACGATTAAATTAGTAACTGGTAGCATACGTCTGCGAGACGGCCTCAAAAAAACAAAACTCAATTAACTCGCCACACAATGTGACAAAAAAAATATGACCTCACAGCAAGTAGTATGGACAACAATTGGAAGAAAGGTAAAAGTGGGTCGACCGTGAACTAATATTAGAGTGGGAGGAAGTCAATAAATTTCAGCAGTCTGTGAGACATATGATACCAGTTAAGGGTTAAATTGCATCTTTAAATTTTATCTTTTTCTTCAAATTAATTATGAAATCTAAGTTTGAGCTTATATTTACTGCAACAATTAAGAGATAAATTGCTAAATGCATTTTTACCTCATTCTGAATATTTTTTTGAAAACTTTGGTGACACAATCATTGTGATATGATGAAAATTGACGAAGTTGTAAGTCTTTTACTAAATCAACATCACAATCACTAAAAGCCTCAGGGAAACAATAACTTCTTTTTTTTTTTAATTTAAAAAATTAAAACTTTTACGATAAAACAAAATGTTACAAGGTTAATAAGGGTACCAAATAAAACAAAAAATTTCATGACATTTTGAGACCATAGGTTTAATTTTAATTTTTAGCTGGTAATTTTAAACAGACTGACTCTGTTAACACTTCAAATGAGTAATGATGAAATTCGCCATTCCAGCAGCAAAATTGTGTGCATGTGTGCCACACACATGCACATGCATGCACACATAGCAAGAGAGAGGGGTGTGTGTGTGTGTTTTACTATTATAAACATATAATACAAGATTATATTTATTCATATTCTTTCAGAGGAAAGAAAT
>JAAAKQ030137546.1:0-13318 GCA_010016005.3 Zanna intricata | reverse complement strand
TCCTCATTCATCCTCTGAAGTAATACCTTACGGTAGTTCCGGAGGGTAAACAGATAAAGAGAGAGAGAGAGAGAGAGAGAGAGAGAGAGAGAGGCTCATTCTACAGACTAAATTCTTGAATTTTTCTGACATACTCTGTACAATTTTTTATAATCTTCTTTTTTGTTGCCAGTAAACTTTGTAACTGTATCTTTGCATGCTTTCCAAGCTGGTTTTTCTGCTTCCTCAATTTTAGATTCAAATCTTCCTTAGTATCTGTTGAAGAGCCTCATCAGTAGTTACAAAAAAAAAAATATTTTTTCCACTTTGGAGTGCCTATGAGTTGAAGAAAACCAATTAATCATAGCAATGATTGTTACTTTTGTTCATGTGTAATACAGAGATTCAATTAAAAAATCGAAAAGAACATATTTTTTATCCAAACCTTCAATAACTCATGGACCAGAATTACTTGTTCCTTCACTATCAGATATCTGGTTTTAACAGAGTTTTAGAAAATCTTGAGTTACTTTTAATTAAACTTCCATAAGGTTGGGCAATTTGTGGAGATTTAAAGGTACTTTCTTTTGTACTTGGATGACATCCTCTTTTATCCTTGTTTCTGATTAACCTGAAAACTGACTGCAGAGATATTTGGAACTCTCTCCATCTTTTTTTTTATGTCTTCACTGATAAATTCATTAGCTCTAGTTTAATATTTAACGGAGGAAGCAAAACTTTGCTTTGCTCTACTAAATCTTCTCTTTCAATGTATTTCTTATCAGCTTTTAAGATTTGTTTTGTTGGCATTCTTTTTATTATAGTGCTACTTTCTATCATAACTATATATTTGTACAAACAAATGAATATTTGTTATAACCACTTTGTCATCCAAGTAAAAAAGAAAGTACCTTTAAATTGCCAAAAATTTCCCAACCTTGATCCTTATATGGAAGTTTAATTAAAAGTAATTCAAGATTTTCTAAAACTCTTTTAAAATCAGATATCTGATAGTGAAGGAACAAGTAATTCTGGTCCATGAGTTATTGAAGGTTTGGATAAAAAATATGTTGTTCTTTCCGATTTTTTAATTAAATCCCTGTATTACACATGAACAAAAGTAACAATTATTGCTATGATTAATTGGTTTTCTCCAACTCATAGGCACTCCAAAGTGGAAAAAATATTTTTTTTTTTGTGACTACTGATGAAGCTCTTCAACAGATACTAAATAAACCTTATGAGGACCTCAAGATTTGCTTACTGAACCTAACTTCACATTAAGATATGCAATATATATATATATATATATATATACATTTTTTAAAATTCTGTAATGTTTCTTAGCTGTTTTTTGACATTAAAGTTTCCACAAATGAAGCAGAAAGAGTCAGGTGTGTTCACAGAGCCTCTTGACATAGCCATTGTAATTTAATTTAATAAAAATTTGTAAAATATTATTATAGTTACATGGAAAAAATAAGCACATAAAAAAATTATAAATTGAATGAGCAAAATTGTCACAAACTAATAGCACAAAAATGCACACTACATTTGAAAAAAGGTACTGAACTTATATTTTTTAGAGTAGTAGATGGTGGTGGCGGGGAGGCAGACTTGCTGTGATAGGAAAATGATCAGACACATAGTAACAAGAAAGTGGCTGTCAGTATAGTTATGTTAGAGATTTATTATTGCTTTTAACTTCTTTATCACAAATTCACTATATTTTTATTTAGAATATCAACTTCTTGCATTTTCATATGTAAAAAAAAAAAAATTATGACTGTTTATTTAAACAACAGTGTTATAAAATATTCCTTTACAAGTTATGAAAAAATTTTATGTGATGGAATTTTTTAAATTTCTTTACTTTTCAGATCCAAAAATTAATGAAATCATTAGATAGATTCCAGATAATTTTACCATTGCAAACTTGTGTTAGCATTTAAAATCTAAATATAATTTTATTATGAAAAATATTAACATTAATTATATATATTTATTTTACTGAAATTAATCTTTTTAATATTCATATATTCCAAAAGTATTGTTAAATTATATTTAAATTCTATTAAATAAACCACCTAGTAAAAAACATTGAGACAACACCTATCGTATTTTTCATGAAAATACTTTCACCGGATCCTACATCTTCAGTTATAATTGAAATAATTCCATTTTGCGTAATAAAAATTTTAAAATAAAAATAATGATGAAAATTCTTATTAATTTAAGGATAAACTAAATGAATATACACTTTTCAATATTTTAGTCTTTTTTTTTAATTTTTATTATACAATAACGGATAGGAATCCAAAAATGTAAGTTAATTTGATGATTTCATATTCGAATGAATTCGAATTCGATCTGACAAATAGAAAAATTTTTGATTAATAAAATACTAAACTGCTTAAGTTACAGTTCTCGGATTGGTAATCCAAGACTTAACTTGAGTAGTTTTTTTTAGAAAAAACTCACCTTTTTACGTTTGTCTTGTAACTTTGTTAATAGCAAATAAACAGATATCATTTTTAATAAAACTTGTAGGATATTAAATTCTAAGCAGAATAGTACATAAATAAACAGAAAGCGAATAACAATTAAATAAAATGTACTTTTATTTAGAGCAATACAAAGCTAAATTTAATTGGAAAATGATTTTAATGATAACCAATTTATTTTTCAAAACTGGGGAAAAATGATAAAAAAAACAGAAATTTCTGGTATTGATTATAATAAAAGTAGTTTAAAAATAAAATATTTCATACAGAATAGTACTGTATCAACCATTGTAGCTGTGTGTTTAAGTTCTGTTAAAAAACAATGATTTTTTTTCTTAAATCAAATTAAAAGAAGGAATAATTTTTATTTCATAAGTTGGCAATACTTATGACTCGATTTTTTTCATTAGTGCAATTTTTCTGTTACAAGTAGAGAGGGCTGTACTGCATAACATTTTGAGTATAGTTGGTTATTGAATTAATAATGCCATACTTATTTTCGAGTGAAAAATGTGCCGATACGTTGTTATTTATGGTGTGTGAAGGCAGTGCTATGGCAGTTGAAGATTGTCGACAACGTTATCTTAATCACTGGATTCCAAATCCAAGAACTGTTAATGTGGCATTTCGTATGATACGGGAAACAGTATCTCTTCCCAACAGTAATCGTATCCCTTATGACCGTCTTTTCCAGCATGATGTTAATGTCGATGAAAATCTTGCTGTTCAGCGTAGTCCCGGTGTCATTACAAGACGTCTTTCTAACCGGTTGAGAATTTCACTAACTAAAGTATGGAGAACACTTATAACAGCCTTTATCACTATCATAAACAAAAAGTACACAAAACGCTTGACGTTCTGCAATTGGTTAAAGGCATTTACCGTGATTTGGTGATTATATATATATACATCAGAAAATAATAAACCCACAACTTGCATTCGTAATACATAATTGGAAAATTCTTCTGTAACATCTTTTTAAAACTATGATCTCTAGTCCCTTCCTCAGTGTACTGATTTCTTTGTAGCAAAACCATTGGGGAATGAGATTAGATTATAGTACTGAAAAGATCTTGTGAAAATATATTTCCAGTTATTTAGAAATAAATCCTGATTTTCATTTTCAAGTATTAACATCCGATTGTTATGCTGATCTTGCCATTTTAACCTTATTGATTTATAAGAATACTTTGTAATTTATTAAAACAAAATGTCAGTTTTTTTTTTAAATCTAGGTACAAGATTTAATTAATAAAATAAATTCTGTAAATACAGCATACTCATTGTATATCACCAAATTGGTAATAGTTAATATTATTAGTTGGTGATTAGGGATTACAGTCAACAAACGAGCTGCAAACAAATATAAAATTCTTAGGGATTCATGTAACATATTTTTGATTAAAAATTTACCTTAATATGTCAATTTTCACTCTTAAGATATTTAGTTACGTTTTAAATGTATGCTCTAAGATATAATTTCATTTTACATTCAAGTATTACATTTTTTTTATTTTTAATCCCCTACTGAAATTATGATTGGAGAATTTTACTTCTTTTTCATGATGCTTACTACATGATCATTGTTCAAGAGGCTGTTGGAAGTTCACCACTGGGATTAAGCAGAAAAAGAAAGCTGTACATATGATATATGTATATCTACTAATGATACGCAGTCCCACTATAGATTATTTGCCCCATCATATATACTTTAATATTTATTAAATAGGTTATTTTCCCTATTTGGGTATATGATTTGTTATCGGGTCACCTGCCATCTTGGTTCCATCAGTTTACATGCTGGTATTTTCTAATAGCCGGCAGAGGAGTAGCTGCTACTATTGGGGTTAAGTGGGATTGTAACTACCATGAGGTGTGTACTGGATTAAGGTAGATTTTCTAGTAAAATATATTCTAATATGTATTTGCTGATGGACATGTAAAATTTAAGGTTCATATTCTAATCTTTTCCTTGTTACATTAAGTTGTTAAAATTGTATATATAATTGTAATTTTTTTTTCAGATTGCATCCTGTAAAAATAATTATATAAAATGATAAAAGTGGATGAAAATGATCCTGTTGGTGGTAAGTTAATATTTATATAATTATTTTAGGTTATTGATAAATTCACTGTTGAAACAAAAACATTGAGTTTTATACCTTTTTTGTCACTAGAGCAAATGTTTTTCCTTTTATTATTATTATTTTTTTTTGTTTTGTTTAACCTCCACAACTACAATTAAATATATCTTCAGAGGGATGAGATGACTGAATTGTAGCATGTGTGAAAAATGCCATGCCTGACCAGGATTCGAACCCAGACCTCCAGATGAAAGGCCAAGACGCGGCCACAGAGGCCAGCCATCCTTTTATTATGATCTCAGATGTATTTTAAAGAAAAAGTTGAATGACTGAGTGAAAAATTATCAGATCCTTACCAGAAGTTGTATCTTAAGATAAGCAAATTTAGAATTGATGTGAGAACAGATTCTTGCATTTTTTTCTAGCTGCAAAACAAAAAAAAAATATGGAAAAAACTTTTTACTGAAAATTTTTTTTTCTCAGTTCAAATTTGTTTAATATTTTGAATAAAAATTGTAGTTGTCTTTGCCCAAATTTATTGATTACATTTCCAATGAAATAATATTTTATTTACCTTTGTTTTAATGTGTTAACTTTTTTTCATAGTTTAGTTGATTACTTGTATACAAGATACAAATTGGTTACTTGTAAATAATTTTAAAAGATTTGTATTAAAAAATCTTATATTATGGAATTAATAATAATAATACCATTTTTGCAATATTCTCTTAATAGAATCAGTAATGAAAATTTATAATGTTTTAAAGACAAATGAACCAACAAAAATTTATATTTTACAGAGACTTTTTATTTTCAAAATAACTTGTAATCCTCATTGTTTCTGAAAGATTGCGGTTAAAGTAATATAAACATGTGATAAGAAGTCGCTGAGTATACGGTTTGTTTAGTTTGTCATTTAAAAGCTAATAGTTTTTTTTTTAATTTTAAGTATTTTTTAAAGATAATAATGACCTAAAAAGTTACTAGTATTAATTTTTTCATTAAATATAATTTTTTTTTTTATTTTTAACCTTTGGAACCACTGTTAAGGTATATCTTCAGAGGATGAGATGAACAAATTGTAGCGTGTGTGAAAAATGCCATGCCTGACCACGATTCGAACCCGGAACCTCCAGATGAAAGGCCAAAACACTACCACTCAGCCATGGAGGCCGCCATAATTATATTATTAATTAATATTAGCACAGATTAATGGTGCTATGGTAAAAATATATATATATAATGCCAATCTCCATAATGAAATGGTAGTGTCTTCTGTCTTTCATCTGGATATTTCTGAGATCCTGTCCTAGTTAGATAATGCCATTTTTCACTTGCTACACAATTTTTCTATCAGTAATTATTATTGGTCATCAGCTTGTTATTTCTGTATAAATTATTAAATTTTATATATGAATGTATAAAGAGATTCTATATGTAATTTCTAAATTAATATTTGATATATGTATTTGACTTTAGTAAAATTCTATTTGCTTCTTTAATCTTTCATTTTTACATAGCTTCCTTTAAAAAAAAAACCTGTACCAAAAAAGTTTAAAAACATATGTTTAATTTATGTAAAATTTTTACTTTTAGAAGCTAATGTCAGATCAAAAAATAACCATTCGCAACTTCCTAATTGTTAATTTAAATTTTAAGTTAAAATTTTATTGAAAGAAAAATCCAAAAGTCTTATTTTGTAATTTTTGGATGGTTATTTTTAAGTCTGTTTATTTTTTGAGTGTTATTTTGTATATTATTTTAATACTAGACCGTGGATATCGGTGTTCTTTGATGGTTGGGTTTCAATTAACTACACTTCTCAGGAGTGGTTGATCTGAGATTGTACAAGACTACACTTCATTCACATTAATTCTCATTAATCCTCTGAAGTAACACCTTATGGTAGTTCCAGAGACTAAGCAGATAAAGAAGTTGTCAATAAATAGTCTACGAAGACTTTTCTGAATGAAAATTATTATTATTACTGTTTAATTATGTTTCCCAAGTGTTTTAAGATATTTGAGCAGGTCTTTTACTGTAATTAATGACTTTCAATATTTTATAAGTTAATTATTTTATATTAAGATTACATAAGTCTTTAAGAGATTATTTTAATGTTTTAAAGTTCCCTTAGGTCACGTGACCATTATTTGGTGGCTGATCAAATCAGTACTCACACACTCTGTTAATCATAATTTATAATATTATATGATGTTATGTCCTTTTCAGTATCTATTACAGTTAAAAAGTTACATATTTTTTTTTAATTTTAAATTAACACAAATGCTGGCCTCCATGGCAGAGTGGTAGCATCTCGGTCTTTCATCTGGAGGACCCAGGTTCAAATCCCGGTCATTTTTCACACATGCTACAATTCATTTATCTCATCCTCTGAAGATATACTTAACTGTGGTTCCGGAGGTTACAAAGAAAAACAAAAATAGCACAAATGGGTTTGTTATGGTTTTAATAAACCTCTATAAGGTTCCTAATGTACTAAGATATGAAAGATGAAGGTAAATCAAATATAAACAGGATTTTTAAAAAAAAATTTATTTATTGAAAAATAAAAGGCAAATATAATTTATTTTTCTATGTAATTTCCTGCTTTAGAAATACATTTTTCCCAGTAAGAAGGAAAGTTTTTTATTGTAACATTGTAGAATGAAGCTGGTTGTGTCAGAAGCCAATTGTGTACGATTCCCTTCACACCCTTGTCATTTTAAATCGTTGCCCTTCTAAAGCTTCTTTAAGCAGCTCAAACAAGTGAAAATTGCAGGGCGATATGTCTAGGCTGTAGGGAGGATGATCAAATTGATTCCACTGCATTTCTTCTAGCTTTTAGATCATTAGAGCTGCAGTATATGAGGCCTTGAGTTGTCATGGAGGAGGATGGTCTCTTGAATTGGTTGGTCTTGTCTTTTGTGGCGATATGCAGCCTCATCTTGTTCAACAGTTTACAATATTGAGCAGCATTGATTATGTGTCGGTCACACAAAAAAAAACAGTTGAAAGAACCTTGCTAGCTGACAGTCGAGTCTTTGTTTTCACTGGGGTTGCCTCCCCTTTCCTCCGTCACTCCATACTGGCTTGTGTTGACTGGGGAGTATAGTGCTGGACCCTTCACATTTCATTGCAGGTGACCTGTTCTGCAATCTTGGATACTCTCATCTATTGATCGTCTTGAAGAATGTCTCAAACTGCACGAATGTTTTTGTCTGTAATGCTGGTGTTCCTGTTTTTCCACTCATTCTTGTCCTTTCTTTAACTCTTTATGCCAGGCAAACATGTGACTCTTTGACAATGTTTGGTCCCTGAACTGTACAGTCAATTTCCAGAAAATTTCAGTCACTTCAAGAAATCTTATAATTATTAATTTAATTTTAATTTTATAATTAATTTTATGGATTGCGTAGTGGAAGGTGCACCTCTTGCTCCGACATCATGAGCGTTACTGATAAATTGGTTGGGGGTGTGGGATAGCCTGCTCTCCGTATTCCTAATGATCCATCCAAGTACTAGAAGCGCGGGCCTAGTCTTACCAACCTGAGATAATCAGAAACAAAAATCCTGTTGATATTTGATTTACCGTTGTAATATTTACCATGAGTTTTTGGTTTTATGACATTATTTTTTCTAATTATTAAAAAGTTAGTTTTTCTGGTATTTTGGTTAGGGTCTTACACTTGACTTACAAAATGGATGTTTATATACTTTTTACAGTTAGTAAACCTTAATCTTACATTAGTGTGTTTGAACCAACTTGATAACTTACACCATTATTTTGTAATGATTGTTACAAAATGTTAATTTTGGTGGCCATTTTGAAGTGACCTGACAGCTGATTGCAGCCATTTGTGTATTTCTGTAATCTTCTAACAATGCTCAATCTGAATCCAAAATCACAATCTGAGAAAAAATGTGTACACACATATACAAGTTTATGCACATTTATTGAATTCAGTAATCAACTGTTTGTTCGTTAAAAATATCTACAGTAAAACCTCTTGCCCAAATCATAAATAATTTTAAGAAATTTTTTTTTCAAAGACAAGAAAGTGAGTTAATTAAAGTAAAAAAAAAAAAAAAAAAAAAAAAAAAATGAAAGGAATGTGTGAATAAATGGTTTAAAAATACTTCTGCCGTGTATGAGCTATAGCCCTATATGATGTGAAAACATATATCAGATTTTAATTTAAGTTTCAGTATAAATATTCTTAAATTTTTGTAAGAAAACCCCTTGGAGTATTAGAGTGACATAAGTTTAAATGTTATTGGTACTATAACAATCCATTATTAAGCCAAAATAGTAGAGTGTCATTAAATCGACAAATAATAGATATTAAACAATAAACAATAGATATCTGATTGATATTTAAAAGTAAACAATAGATATTTGATTGATTTTTTCATTAAAAAAAAAAAAAAACTCTTTAAGTATCAGCAAAAACTTATTTTTAAAACACCAGAGGAGCGAGCTTCTTCTATATAATAAAAATAAGAATCATTGAAACTGGTCCATTTAGTGAAGAGTATGGCTTGAATATTCAACGAACAAAAAAATAATTTTAAATTGTGAATAGCACCCTTTATTAAACCAGTTAAAAAAATTATCAATGCATAGTATTTCAAAATTAGACTGTAATGCATAACTTTAACTTTTTTATCATGCTCTTTTGATTTTGAGATCAGTAGCCAAAACTGCTAGTAGAATGCAGTTCACCCAGCCAATTGGAAACTACGACCAGAATTAGTGAACTACAGCATTGTAAAAGAATTTATTAATTGAAGATAAACAATGCTTTAATTGTTTCTGAGATTATTTCCATATTTATTTCGCATTTTGTCTTCTTTTTTGTTTAAATCATATATAAACAATCATTTTTTTTTTCCTCTGGAATCACAATTAAATATATCTTCAGAGGGATGAGATGAATGAATTGTAGCTTGTGTGAAAAATCCCAAGCCTGACCGGGATTTGAACCCAGGACCTCCAGATGAAAGGCCGAGACACTACCATTCGGCTACAGAGGCCGGCAACCTGTTATAAACAAGATCTTGTGAAACTGTTAAGTTGTACTGACATTTTGTTTATTATTTCTTACCGCAGACCAACCTTTTAATTCTTTTTCATGACCAATCTGTTTGTTTATTTGCGGGGGGGGGGGGAGTTCTACAAATTTATTACTGACCAAAAAGTTGATAAACAGCATAACGTTATGAAAATAAGACAAAGTGATAAAAAAATATGACTATATACTATATATAGCTTATGTAGTACATAATAGAATGTATACTAAATATATTAAAAACAATTAGAAATTTAGAAAATATATAATTATAACTTTTCTGCTAATGTGTTGTCCAATCAACAGTAAACATTTATATGTAATAAATCAAAAATTAAATTTTAAATTACAAATTCATTAAATGATATCATCATTGATAAGTTTAAGCTTTTATAATTCTTTAGAGAAAATCAATAAGGCCCGGTTGAAAATAATGTAGATGATACTTTGTTTGTTTGCCCGCTTTAAAGGAAAACAACTCTAAAACAATTTGTTTCTGTGGTAATATTTTATTTTTAAAAATGAGCGGGTGGAATTTTTTTAATTTGTTCCTTTTTTTAATATTTATCTCTCTTTGCTCCTGAACGTAACATGAACAGAGTGATTTTTGGTTCAAATGTAAAATTATGTATGTTAGGTATCAAAACCATAATGATTTTAGATATCTAATATAAGAAAGAATTATCTCTAGAAAAATGGCCTACCCAGTTTAATGAATTAATAAATAATTCTTTACCAGGTTTATTAAGGAGGATGAGGTAGTTTCTTTTTAATGAGGAATTAAGTGGTTTTCTTTTTGCATTCTTCACTGTTACTGTTTTTCACAATGAGCTGAATATTATACGAATCAGAATGCCAAGCCCACCTAAGTACAATCTATATTTGTTCCAACAAATAACACTTTTTCACCATATTCATCACAGGGACTGGGTATGTAGTAAACTTCATTACTCCCAGAAAGTGCATCTGTGATTTCTATTTATTGAATCTAGGGGCTTTATATTCATTACAGCCATTAGAAAGACTGAGATAATAAGAGAAGTGCAATATAATAATCTAATTTTTTTTTTTGTTATACTACCTGATCAGATTTTTCCATGAATTTGCTTAATTTCTGTAGATATTAGAACAGTTTCTGTTTTACCATATAGTAGAGTATTCTTATACTTTTCTGAGATGATCCCTGTAATGCATGATTGTCTATTAATTAAAAATAATAATAATTTTTTTTGTATATAAAATATTACTTTGCCATTTAGAATAATTACAGTTGAAATAAAAAAAAAAAATAAAATATATATATATATATATAAATTAATAGTGTAACTGGTGTTTAGTGAACACTTTATTATTATAATTTCATTAATTACAAAAGACTAGGTTAAGATGTTTGAAGCAATGATGCTGTAATTATGGTTGGAATGTAGCTTGACCTGTTGCAGACTAATATAAGACAGATTCTGGATTTATTTTTAGCACGAGACAGTTTCTTCAGCCAACATGGCTTAAAGGAAGGATTACTAAAAAGTTTACTATAAACTAATTGCTTAACAAAGTTTTATAAATATTCTATTATAATATTTCAAAATATATTTTTTATTTATTTTTTTTTTTTTTACATTCTTTCATTTTATTTTATGTCTCTATTTTATCTTTGTTTTTCTTGCCTTATTTAATGTATTGTATATTTATAATCATTTACTGTTATATTTAAAAGGAAATGTATCTTCTAAATCCTTCTGTGTAAACAATTTAGTAATTTACATGATCACGATAACTAATTTTAAAATAATTTTCCTTGAACTTTTTTTAAAGGTCTATAGCAACACTGATCAAGAACAAACTGATATTAATAAGTCTGATTCCTTCTCTCTCTCTCTCTCTTTTTTTCTTTCTCTTTTTATTCTCATCTTCCTTCTTCAACGCCATTGTTTTATTTAAATTTAAGTACTGTTGCTCAGTCATCAATTATGTCTTTAAAATACATAATCTTTATTCTAATTTTTACTTTCCCAGCAAATATAGCTAGAAAAGGGAAACAGAAATTAAGGGAAACAGGTGATTTATGTTAAAATGGGGTATCAGTTATTTTTTCTAATCTGTACATTTTAGGGTCCAACTAGACCAAAACAAATGTATTTATACATATATGTGTTAAAATTGCTAAGTAAAGTACTTTACTACAATAGTAATTTTTTAATAATTATCATTCTGGTTAGTATAATCAGAGGAATGTTTCTGTTATATCAATGTTTTTACTTTATTAAGGTAATAAAAATAACATGTAATTTCCCCCATCTTTTATGAG
Organism: Zanna intricata; assembly: GCA_010016005.3. Classification (NCBI taxonomy): domain Eukaryota; kingdom Metazoa; phylum Arthropoda; class Insecta; order Hemiptera; family Fulgoridae; genus Zanna; species Zanna intricata. Next base: position 1,371 of record JAAAKQ030137546.1, on the reverse strand, counting down.
AGCATAACAAACATTTTTTTTAAGAGAATGCTTCATAAGTTTTGAAGAAATTTTCTGTAAGCATATTTCATTTATTCATGGGCATATATGCCTATGTATATATATATATATATAAAAAACACATTCCATCAAGTATTTTTCACGATTTATTTATTTATTATATTGAACACACTATTTGTTTATGCATACAACCACATTTTTTTCTAAACAGAAACTTATCTCTGAATTTATTTTTAAAATAAGTGATCATTCTGTTTTGTACAAAAAGGAATATTATGCGCAGGTATATTGCCTCATAAATAATGAGAATAATTATTCATAATGAGAGCATAACAAAAATTTTCTTAACCCATAGTGTTTCATAACTTCTGAAGAAATTTTCTTTAAGCATATTTCTATAGCTTCTTTTTCCTTGCCTTGACCTTATCCCATATCATTTCAGGTCATCGACTTAGTTCTCTTATGCCATTCTACCCTATCTTTTAACAATTTTAGGATTTATTTTCATCGCTGCCATTTCTTTATCTGTGGTTCTAGTCTACGGCATATATATTGCCGAGCCCTTTTTACCTCTTCTATTATAAAAACTGTTCTTGTCATATGATCCAAGTCATAAAAAGGCTATACCATTGAAGGTCTATAGCCATTAAAGGTCTATATTCCTGAGCTTATTTTGTATTAGCATGACTATGAAAGCTTCTCAGATGTATTTTTTGATCTTTTTTAACTTGTTCGTTCTTTTTAAAAGGATCAGATATAGACATCGGTGTATATTATATAATTTTTGTTTGTATATTATCTATTTATATAACAGTTGGCTGTACTGCTCATTTATGTGTTCCTTTAATTCTTAATCTTTTGTCACATTGTACTCCAGACAAAGATCTCTACTTCAGCCAACCTGTTTTGATTCCGTTGACCGGTATCCTTATCAATAGTTGATGGAAGTTGTTATAAATCTCTTCCATTCTGTTGAGCATAATGCCTTCAATACATTTACTATTGCTGATAGTTGCAATGCAAACAAAATAATTCTTTTGTTTAAAGAATTAAAGATTAAATTATTGTTTTATCTCAGATAGATATAACTTAGGACAAAGGGTGGTGGTTAGAGTAGGGGAAGAAGAAACTGAAGAAATACAAATTGGGCGAGGAGTGAGTCAAGGATGTTGTATGTCTCCTGTACTGTTCAACATATATACAGAAAAATTAATGATGAAAGTGTTAGAAGAAAAGAAGGGTATTGGGATAGGAGGTGAGTGAATTAAGAGCTATAAAATTTGCTGATGATCAGGCTATAGTTGCTGAGTCTGAAGAAGAACTTCAAGACATGATGAACAGTATATTAGAAACAGGAAAAGAATATGGAAT
>JAAAKQ030137513.1:0-13319 GCA_010016005.3 Zanna intricata | reverse complement strand
AGCTTGATTATTTCTTTGAAATAATCAAGCTAAGGAAGATGATAGCAATGAATTTAACAATGAAGAATGCTCACACAACGAATTTGGAGACGAGTCAGACCTTGCTGAACCATTATCAGAAGAAAATTGAGTTTTAATTGGTAACTTAAACGTAAATGTAAAATATTCCGTATAATTTCATAATTATATTTGTCATTTGTTTAATTATTACGTAAAATTACTTGCTGTAATCGTTCAATATAACTTCGATTAACAAGAAAATGTTTTAGTATTAGTTAATAGTGCTGGGTTTAGGTTGTACGGCGCGAAGAATTTCTTAGCATCCGCTTCTCGTTATACCAATGCAATATGAAGTTACGTTTTAACTTTTTCACTAAGATGAAGTTTTGATTTTTCACTAAACAAGATATAACGAAGAAAAATTGTGTCGTCAGTTCATTTAGAAGTCTATAATTATTGTAAACGGTATGGATGAATATGTTGGCGTTTTATTAACACACTCTACATTGCTATCACTTACATTACTATTTAGCGGTTGAACTTCCAAACAGATTTTTTAGGATCACGCAAGAAAGGCTACACCCTCACTTATCCCCGTACTGTTCTCTTTATTCAAACACCCAGCCATTTCAAACCGACTATGCCATCGACAAATGTTATTGTCATTTTGAACGATCACAATTAAAGGTTTTACAGAACGCACTAGAACTGCGACTATATCCTCACCTTTAGCAAACTGCAAATAAAGTAAATCTACGTCCGAAAGTCGCAATCTTAGCTAGAGGCGCTATCAAGTGAAAAGATAGGAATCAATCTGCGGTCATGCGCCCAACTAAAACTATTGCTCTTCCTTTAAATCAACATTGCACACTTCATCCATGAGATATATAACAAATTAAAATTTCGATATTCTTTTTTATTTACCTACGTTATTTTATTTAACATAAAACTTTTTAAGTCATCCTGATGAAAACCGTAAAACATTAGTTTTAAGACAGAGAGTTGAATACAATATTCATGTCTTAAATGAAAAATGTTTGTTTGGAAATGCTTTTGAACTGAAAAATGTTTCCATAATTATTCTGCTCTATTTATTATTTTCTAAATGAAAAGATCTTTTTTTTGTAACTTCATAAATCAAGTAAAAATTATTGACATAATGTAATCTTTGTAATCTATGACCACTTACAAGTAACTATTTAAAAAATAAAGAAGTAAATGTAAATGTACAAAAAACCTCAACATTACGTAAATGTAATCAACCTTAATAAAAATTGAAAAATCAAAAAAAGAACAAGGAACTTTTTTTAATAAAAGTACAATCCACCAGTTACTATGTTTGTTATAAAAGCTTAATTTTCGGTTTGCATTAACTGTTGTCAGAGAGATTCTATTAAATTTTAATAAGAATCAGATTATGACATGATAACATTCTAACAGTTTGATTTAAAATTTATCTGTTATAGGAAGGATGATTTTTACATTGTAATTTAATATAAGTATATATATTTATCAAATCTCTACAGTAAACACAATGAGCACTTTCAATTATTTCTGTTAGATTTTAGCAAAAAAAAAAAAACCCTAATATTGAATATGCAACTATCTAGAAATGTTCACACCACTCACTTGTTTTGTCTATTTAACATTTGTAATTTAGTGTTTATTTTATTAATTTTACCTTTTTATTGTTATTTTCTTTTAGAATTAATTTTCTAATAGTTTGTTATCTTGTAATCAAATATTTAAACATTTTCAAATAACAGAAACACAATATAATATCTTCTGTCACTTTTTTTTTTAACCTTATCCACTATTATCTTATACATATATATTACACATTATCTTTTTACGTATTAGTTCTATTATGTAGTATATCCTAGAAGTTAGTTTTTTTTTGTAATATAATATATAGTAGTTTTTTTTTTCTATGATGTTTAGTGATGGAGGTGTTTCAGATTTAGTTAATAAATTTACTAGTAATGCTAGTTTAAAAAATAAGATTAAAATAATTAATTGTGAAGAAGCTAATATAAAAAACTGGCGTTTAAGAAAAATAATAAAAGAATTTAGAACTTCATAACAGTTTGTATACAACTAATATACTCATTCATGACAGATAATTAGTTTGGAATAATTAAAATTAAAATTTATTCATTTAAGTGAGGAAAATAATTAAATATTCTACAATGTAAATGATAATCTTAAATTTTAAACTTCTGCCTTAAATAAGTCAACACAATGAGTTCTTGGTTTCAGGAAGGAGAAACAACTGAAGGACCACCAGCAGGAGAAGGAGCTCCACTCCCAGAAGGAGAAGCAGTCCCTGCAGGCGAGAAACCTCCAGAAGAAGGAGTACCAGCTGAGGGTGCCCCATCTGCAGAAGGAGCACCTCCTGCTGAGGGAGTTCCAGCTGAAGGTGCCACACCTGCAGAAGGAGCACCTCCTGCTGAGGGACCCCAGCCGCCTGAGGGTGCTCCTCCTGCAGAAGGTGCTCCACCTGTGGAAGGTGAGCCACCAGCAGAAGGAGCTCCACCTGGTGAAGGTGCAGCTCCTGCAGAAGGAGAGCCAGCTAAAGAAGCAGAAAAACCTGTTGAGGCCACTCCACCACAACCACCACCAAGTGAAGAAGGTCGTGGAGCTTAATATGCACAACTGTGTGATGTCTGATTCGCATGGAGATCTATTGAAGATTTGCATGTCTTGCTTAGACTTGCACTACTGATTTTTTTTTTTACAAACAGTATGGACCTATGCATTAGATTTCTGAAAAATCTGTACTTTATTAAAATCAACAGAGAAAATAAGAAAACTAAATAAACATTACTAACTGTATACTATGTAACAGTGAGTGATAATGTTATCTACATTCTTCCAAGTTTTAATAAAAAATACTTTTTTTTTTAACATTTCTAATGAGTTTAAAACATTATAAAATAAAATTACACCAAAATATTATTCCTGTAACCATGAAATGTTTCAGCATCATTTGTAAAATAGTTTAAATTTAAAAACAACAAATATTAAAAATGCAATCCAGCAGTAATAATAGTTTCTCACCTGAAAATAAAAGCTTATTCACATGAAATTTAATGAGATATTTCTCTTTGTATTAAAATGCAACAATTCTTTTAGTAAATTAGTTTGTTCTTTTAATTTCTTTTAATTCTGATACTACACATGAATGTATTCATGTGATTTTATTCGTATGAATATAGGATATCTGATTCCTACAATTTTTTAGAGAAGATTTTCATAAAAATGAAAATGTTTTAAAACTAAACCTAAAAAAAAATCTTTTCATTAATTAAGAATGAAATATATTGCATGAACTAAATATAAAAATATAGATTAAATTTAAATGGTAAAAATGTAGTAATTTAATCATGAGAAAATTTGAAAATGCAGAAAGGAAAACAGAAAAATGTCACCTAAACCAACAGTAAACCTTATGCACAGCAGTTTATATTATCCAGAAAAACAATTCAATATTTTATTAAGATTTAGTTAAATCTAGCTAAAATTTATTTTTATAAACTATCAAAATTATAATAAATTTAGAAAACTGTGAATTTTTTGAAAGAATTTAGTAAAAGGAAATTGAATCATGATTTTGTACTTAGTATTATTTATGAAACTTTCTTGACAATGCTCACCAATGTTACACATAAGAATGATCTGAAAACTCACATTTTCCTTTTAAGTTTTTCTAGTTAAATTTTTTATCAATTAGTATGTAGAAAAAAAATCCTACCACTCTCCAACATTAGATCTTGACAGTGTTTAAAGACAGCATTCCTGTTGCTGAAGTATGGCATTTTACAAACATTAATTAATATAAGATTTGTCATCTATAATAGTAAATCTTTACTTAAAAATAAACAAATTATTTAATATACTTTTCATTTTATTTAAATGAAAATATTCTTTTCCCATTAACACTTTCTAGAAGTTGAATATTTCATAATTACATCACATTTTCAAGTTCAAGAGATAATAATATTCCTCATAATTTTCCATTTTATTTTAAGCTTAGTTTATTTTATAATAAATTATTTTATTATATATATAATACTATTTTATTGTAAATGTAATAATTTATTTAATTTTAACCCTATTTTATTTTCTTTTTAACTTAACCCATTAAACTATTAAGTAGATCATTTATGAGCTTTAGTTTTACATTTCAGTTCAGTCTCATATATGTGATGCTTCCAAATTAATTTTCACTATCAGAATGTGCTGGTTTTTCTGTGTGGTACTCTCATACCAAAAAACTGCACTTGGGCTGTGGTAGTAATAATAGTCTTAATAGTTACAATTTTAACATACCATACAGAAAGCTAGCCCTGTTAATGAAGAATTACAATAATTTTGCCGTAAGGTTGGTAGAATAGAAACATTATATGCTGGTACTGTTGCCACCCTAAACCTGGCTGATTATATTTTAGTCTGTTCATACACCCAATAGCCTATGCATAGAGAAGTTTATAATAATAATTTTAAAATTTATGTTACATAATTCTGAGAATAAAGTAGTTAGATTATAATTTATGTATTTGAATGAAAATTTGTTTGGTTTTTTTTTTTTTATTTTCAATGTATTTAGATTAGACAAATTTAGTCTTTAAAAGCATGTATAAAAATATCTGTATGTCCTTTTTCTGTATTATGTGAAAGGAATGTGATTGAAACAGATTTATAAACATACAAACATCATTCAAACTGAAAACTGACAAATTATGCTACACATATTATTGAACTGTATGAAAAATACATAGTCAATGACACAATTTTTATTGTTCTGTAAGGGTGTTTCAACAAGATACCAGTTAATATAGATCGATATATTTTAATACAAAATATAGTTCAACACAACACTATAACATTAGTTTTGATCTGATAAGTGTGCTACATAATCAATGGTTAGTTTCATAGGATTACGATATCCAGTGTATATTTGTTATCCAAAATTAAGCAACAGTATAAGTACATGGAACTATTAGCAACTAAAGTTACATTAGGAACTGTATTTACATAAGACATTGTATTTATGCTAGCAGAAAATTATTAAGGCATTTGGGAGTTAACAATCACAACCTCCCATAGGAACAGTTCTCACTATAATGATATTTATAACTTATTGATCACTGCAGCATTACTGGAATATAATAAACTCAGCTGCAGAAGTACACACTTCCTGCTGAATAGGTCTTTTGTCTGGGTAAACTTTTATTTGGTTTTACCTCTGTGTTTAGTCTTAAAATATGAATAAAACATGCTACGAAATATTAGATTTTCAAATATATAAGATGCAGAAAATTTTTTGTTTAAATTAACAATTACACAAAATAAATATAGAGTATTTTAGTTCCCCCAAAACAAGTTATTTTTCTTGGAGTTACCAAAGAATATTAAGATTTATTATTTATGTAATACCAAACTGAAAAATCTGTTGCTGTGTTGTAATAATCTGATTATGATTCTTCATGTAATAATTTAAAAAACAGCTTAATCATTTCCTAGTACCTTGCTTAGCTCACTAAGAATTAATTAAATAATGTAATTATTTTCAAAGATAATTGTAAACACTTTTCTTGCAACATAAATTCTGATATATACCCAATCTGCTAATATTTCATTTATTTTTTCCTTTATTTTATCTTAATATCTTTTTCATTCATCTAAGATGAATCATGTACAAACAAGAAGTCCTCATTCCTGTACATTTTGAATTTTGGTAAAATAAACAACAATAAAAAAAAATTAAATTTTCAGATCTGTAGTGAATGTATTTGTTAGTGTATAACCATTTTAAAATTGCTAACAGACTTATGTAATTGTCTTTTGTAACAATATGAGTTAAATATTTTGCAAATTAAATTTTTAAAACATATTGAAAACTATAAAAATTAAAATTAGCTTTAAACTATATTAGTACATATCAAAATTGTCTATATGTTTATTTTTTAAAATTATTTTTGAATGAATGTTGACTGAATATAGAGTAATATAGACATAAAGTAATACTGAAACAACCATACTACATTGAGCTGATAATACTGCAGTGTGAGTTCGTTCTGTCTGTTTAAACTGGTTGGTTGCATTAGAAAGATTAAGTACATCAATACTTAATCATTTAAATTGCATTTTCAGTAGTGATCCATATTAATTCATTACTATATATTCATACTAATTTTTGCTGTATTCACACTTATTATAGTAATAAACTGCTTCACAATAACTTTCACCATCAAGAGGGTACAGTTTGTTTGGTGAGTGGTGGTGTGTGAACTGTGCGAACTCTGACTTATCTCAAGTAACAAAGAGAGTTTCCATCTGTAGACTGGAAAACAGAGAGCAGACCTTTATCTACAATTACAGTTAAGAACACTCAGATTCATAAATTCACCTTGGTTAAAGTTCCTATGTCCCTATTATATTAAATATCTATTACCACTTTCAGCAACTAATCATAACTCTACTTCAGTAAAATAAAATTTGATCTTATCTTAACTGTGCATAGTTTCAGTTCTGCATTTAGCTATATGATCGTGGAAGGTGACTAACTCATGATTATTTTTATTTTTAAGAACCATGTCCAATTATCAACATTACATGCAAATAAAACATATTAAACAAAACATATGCTATAAATCATCTCATAAATTTTAACTTATTTGATGTAAATAAAATCCAATTTGTCAGTGAAATAATAATAATAATATTTAAAAAATCATTACAAAATATTATAAATCAATGCAAACAGTAATGTAAAGAATTAACTTATTAAAAACCTAACAACTTATAATTCTGGAATTAGTCATACCATACTATTACACCATTTCCAAATTGTTCCATAACTAATTTTTACTGCTCACTAAATTAACACATATCTTACACACAATATATTTGATATCTTCCAAGTTACACTATTTCTTCAACTCCTCTCAGTATGTCCTAATCACATCATCCATTAAACTGTCAGAACTGAAACCAGTTTCATGTAATTTTACAATAAATTGCTTGAAAATTTTGTTTAACATCAGCTAGACAGTTATCACCAATTAGGCAGTTTGCTCTGCCTTCCAGAAATTTACACTTATTTCTCTAAATTTTTTTTCAGCAGTTCTATTGTTTCCTCTAAATTAATGTTACAATGGGCAATGCAATTTTTAATATATGCGCAGACATTCTCAATAACATTTAAGCTGGAATGATAAGGTAGTAATATGACAACAGTACATCCTTTTTCTAAAAAAATCTTGTATATTTTAAATGGTGATTTATAAAGTTTTATCAGTGTATACAATTTAGGTTTGAACATTCATGTGAAATTTGTATCTAATTTTTAATGAGCCAGTCGATCATGTCTTGTATTTTCTTTTTAATTTGAATTACGGGGTAGGATTTATTTGAACATTGTGGTATAGTACAATGTCTGTGACTATTACATATCTCAGTGACAGATTCAGTAGCAATTGAAACACAACCCATTTTTGAAAGTTATTAAAATTCATATCATTGTGGTAATTGCCTGTCTTTTATCTCGACTTAAAGATTAGGAGAGCATTTTTTATAAAACTGTCTTCTCCCACATACTATTAATGCTCGACTGCCTTTAGAAACCACTCTGCTTTCAGCCACTCTGAAGAACCATCGGTCCATGCTTGACCCTTCTTGTGGCAAGAATGTAAAGAAGTTTCATCTTTGTATATAACTGGACGATTTTATTTTCTGTCCAGCATTATGGAGCATAGATAATGCAATCTTTTATGTCATATATCACATTCTCGATCAAACTTTTTCTCTTTTCTTTTTAGATTTCCAATCCCCATCGGAAATCTAATTTTTTCATGACTACACTAAGAGTCCAAATGCCTCTTCACACGTTATTTACTCTTTTACAAATGGCAAAAGTTTCCTCCGCATTCTCCATGGTGTTGAAATCATCCAGGTCAATTTTTAGCTTCTTCCTTGGCCGATTTTTAAGAGAAGTGCTGAATTCACTTCCACTAGTTCGTGTTGTTCTTGTTGCTTTAAAATGCGCTTAAGGGATTTAACGGATTCACCGGTCGCTTTAGAAACAGTCTGAATTTATTTTAAATTGTATGCTAGTCCTTCTTCGGCTTCTTTCTTCATAAAATTATAATTATTGAGAATAACTCCTCAAGTCTAACTTTTGATAATCCTCTTTCTCCCAACTTAAACGGTTTTTGCAGACATTGTAGGTTTATATTTACACTTCAAATTAAATTTACAAACAATTCAAATAAAGTAAAAAGTAACTCTTAATTAACGACATTAATACTACTAGAAGACTTATTAATAAATAACAGCTGTAAACAAAGGTCATTTTTTAAGTATTAAATTCGATTTTTGTTTATAACAAACATACACAGTGTTTTCAGAAAAGTAAGTAAATACGATGTTTTACGCTTGGAGATCTCAACTGACAAGTTGTTTATCCCACCACAAACTATAGCGGTGATGTTACAACGCATCCAATTTCTATCCGCCACCACTGAAACAAGCTGTACCGGTATTCACAAATACATGGTATACTGATTAGGGTAGGAAATTAATGCAATACAATCTGTAACAAAATTAATGACTAAATTTGTAGTTAATACAAAATTAAAACTACAATTATATAATTGTTCACTTCATAAAGCTTTTCATATTAGGAAAAATTAAATGTACCGGCACATATGTTGGCGCAGGGACTGAAAGCCTTATGTATTAGCATTTTGCATGCATTGGCCTCTTTTATATAATCAAACTAAAAATATTATCATTTTCTATATCTTTTGTGATATGGTAATATATAAAAAAATAGATTTCATAAACTTGCTGTAGCGTATGTAATTGTTGAGTTTTATTCTAAATTATATACTAATGTGATCTAGGCCTACTTCTTGTTATATAGTAACTAATAACAGTAGAATCATTCATGAACCAAACATGATTAATGTGCTATTTATGAATTGCTGTAAACACAGCACGCTATTCTAAGAATTCCATTGATTTATTTTTAATCTACTAAGATCATATGTCACATCCCTTGTAATTATACTCTAGAAGTGGTTATTATAGAAATATTTATTGCGGTATATTTTCACTTAATGGAGTAAAGAGCCGTTACGATTTATTTTTACTATTTGTGTTGTTTTCATTTAAGGCATTCAAGCGACAAAAGTAATAAAACGAACTGTCCAAAGAATTGTAGCAGAAGGGAAATCAAATGTAACAACTGAGACGCCATCGTGTTCGGTTCGCCGAGAAAACGTACAAACCGCTCCAGTATTGTCTGCAATTTAGATTCATTTTTAAAAATTTCGTTTCTAAAATTTTTCAAAATGTCAAGCCTGGATTTGTCATAAATCCAGATTTAAAATTTTTAATATTTCAATATAGTTATTTTCTTTTAAAATTCCCAAGTTAGGAGGAAAAAGTACAGTAGTTCATAGTCAAGAGAGAGAAATTGTATTCAATGTTTACAATTTCTTTTTACAAAACAATGCCAGAACCGGAATAGTGAGGAAAACTGAAATGCTGAATACGTTGCTCAAGCGACAAAAGTACCAAAACGAACAGTCCAAAGAATTGTAGCAGAAGGGAAATCAAATGTAACTGAGAAGCCATCCGTGTTCGTTTCGCCGAGAAAACGTGCAAATCGCTCCAGTATTGTCTGCAATTTAGATTTATTTTTAAAAATTTCGTTTCTAAAATTTTTCAAAATGTCAAAGTTGAAAAAAATACATTGAGGATGAACATTTACTTGATGTGCATATTGACAAATATGAATTCAGAAACGGGGACACGAGCTCTTTAGAATCTACCGACGACAGCAACTTCGGAATTTGTGAGCTACAGCAATAAAGTGAGTAGAAAAAATAATTATTTAAAGTTCTTTAAAATAATAATATTAATTGGGACGCTAAACTAGTTTTAATTAAATAGACCGTATGTATTTTTGGTTACAAACATCATCTATATTAAACTGAAAATGGTTTTAGTTTATCTAGTACCGTGCCAAATGTTTGCTGAATGCAAGTAGTTTTTGTGCCAACTTAGGTGCCGATAGTACTACACATCAATGTTGTGGTTTGTTATAAGGGATAATGAAAAAAGTATCCATAGTTTTTTTTACCAAGTTGTCCTAACTAAAGAATAAATCGGAATTTATCCCAAATCTGAAAAAAAAAACTCTTATTTAAGAAAGATAATAGGAAAATAATGAAAACAGAGTAGTCCAATGATGAATTTAATTTTTTTCAGAGACTTAATCGCTTACACGACTTCAATAAAATTGTCAACAACTGATTATTTAATTTCAGTTTCTATAATCACATTCTAGATCATTGCTTTCACTCAGTGGAATTTATGCAAAATGTTAACTTCAAATGTATGTATTTTTTGTATTATGTTATTTTAGAGGTTTTTTCACTTGAATGGTTTTTTTACATTGTGATAGCATCATTATAGTTAAAATAATTTGTTTATTTTACCGAGTGTTTAATAATGTGTTGTCAAATCCTGTTTTTTTTTTTTTTTTAAAGTATTAATGCAGAATATATTGACAGTCATTATTCAACATAAGGTAAGAGAATATATTATTTTTATTTCTAACATTATTTTATATAAAGTAAGTGTATATTTTAGAAAATTTTAAACCAGTCTCATAAGTAAGATAAATGACTTATGTATGATTAAAAACTATTCTGTCATTTTTTTCCTTCTATTGTTGATATGACCAGGTAATTATTATGCTTGAAATATATTATTTTATTTGAAAATTCGTTAAAGAAAACGTTTTGGAAAAAGTAAGGAAAAAGGAAGTTCTTGCATTTATGAGACATTATTATTTTTTGAAAGGGAGAATGCCTAACCAAGCAAATTAAACCCAGCTCTTAGCGAGTCTTTAATGCAATACCGCAGTTGCCGAGTTTATTGACTCGGTCGAACGGCAGTGAAGACCGAACACTACCAGGACGCCCAATGAAGTGACAGTTGAAGAAATTGTCACAAAAATCGGTAAATCAGAGACAGAAAATCAGTAGAAATAGTGGAGATGATAAACATTCAGTTGAACATGTTATACATTTTGGTTTGAAGATTTACGCGTAATGGATCACATGTTGGCAAAAAAATATTTTAATATATGGTTGGTCCTCGAATTTAGGGAATTTCATGCGATGCAGAGTGAACTTTTGTGTTGATTCATAATCAGTGTTGTTACCTGTGTTCATCTTTACACATCTGAAACAAACAAACTGGCAAAACAATGGAAACCAAAACGTAGATCCTGCCGACGGAGAAAACATCAGTGAGCTTTACTGGAGATTTCAGGGTAATTGCTTTTTTTTGGAGATCGAAAGGGCATTATTTTCATAGACTGTCTTTCAAAAGTAACAATCAACAATCAACAACGAAAAATACTTCATTTACTGCAAGATCTTAGTACTGAATCAAGAAAAACAAACTGCAATCGGCCATGAATAGGATGCAGTTTCATCAAGATAATTTTTTATCTAATCCAGAATCTAACAAATGGCTTAGAGAAAGAGAATTTTCTGCTGGCGATAAAGTGATCGTTGCTGTTAGCAACTATTTTTAAGTTAGAGAAATTGTTCTTTAAAAATGGTTAAGTCCTCAACACTGTTGGACCAAGTGTGTAAAGGTAAAAGGAATATAATTCAGCCTGAATAATTACAGTTTTCTTTTTAAAAACTTATTTAACCATTCTCATAATCGTATCTTAAATACAAGTATAAAGCCAAAAGTTTGTTTCACTGTCTGTCGTTTGTTCTCACCTCAGGTGAGAACCAAAGCACTGATTGCTTTAAAACCTGCAGGATACATTTGTGTTACTCCAGGGAAGGTTTTAAGCGATAGATCAAGGTCTTAGCATCCTTGGGGTGAAGTTGTCAATTAAAAATATTCATTAAAGAAGAAAACGATTAATAATTAAAAATTAAATAAGTTTTTGTAACAATAATAAGTTTTAAAGTTTTCCTCATCAAGCTCAGTGTACTTCAGTTACCATACTTACTAATATTCTGTCTTTGTAATTAAATTCCTTTTTCAGATTTCTATAAAGCCATATCAAAAGTTCAGAGAGAAATTTGAAAAGGAAGCACCAGTGAAAAGTGTTATACAGAAGTGCTAAAAGATTTTCTAAAACAGGATTGGTTTAGAATAGAAATGCCTGATACAGGTCAGTTCTAATGACGCAGGTTGTACAGGACGACCTGAGATTGTATAAGACTACACTTCACTGACATTCATACATACCATGCTCATTCATCCTCTGAAGTAATATCTTACGGTAGTTCCGGAGGCTAAACAGAAAAAGAAAGAAAAGGTTGTACAGGACATTAAAGTGGTAGTTACAATATCTCCTCATACATCTTTAAGGAGACTAAAATGGAAAAGTAGCATTTCACTAGGTTCAGCCAACATTGTAACTAAGAGAATAATGAAATTTTATTCCTATCGCATGCAAGTTTTCCATGAGCTAACTATGCTAAAAGGGTTCACTACAGTCAATGGTTTAAGAAGCCATAACAACATTGGCATTTTAGATTAAGTGTTTTTCAAAGATGAAGCATGGTTTCATCATGGTGCATATGTTAATAGTCAAAAGTACTGGGCCTAGAATGCTGAAAACCTGCACATTTTCTTTGAATCTTCCCTGCATCCACAAAAAATGGTATGATGTGCAGTCTCAAGGTGATGAATAACAGGACCCTGGTTTTTGTAAAACTGGGAATGCTTCCATTTATCATGAAATTATCCAACAGTTCATAGCTTAATTGCAAGAGGTGAGCATGACTGCTGGTTCCAACAGGACAATATCACTTGCCATACAGATTGCTCTACTATGGAGATACTACAGAATTTTTTTTAGTGGAAGAATCATTTCTAAGGGATTGTGGGCACCAAGTTCCCTGATCAAACTAGTGCTGACTTCCTTCTGTGGAGCTACTTAAAAGAAATTGTTTATAGGAGTAATCCATATACCATGGAGGAATTAAAAGCAAACATTACAATGTCATCCAGGCTATAGACAAGGTAAAAGTAACAAGAAAGTAACAAGCCAGGAACATGTTTAAATGTTGACAAGTGCATAGAAGTGGATGGTTATAGTTTTCAACACTTTCAGTAAATTATTGTGTAAATGTTTGCCAATAAACTATTACTTAGAGACTAAAGTACAAGGTGTGATAAAGAATTACAGTGAATTAATTTTTATAGCAGCAATTACTTACGCTGCATCTATTTCAACTAGTATGTCTCATACCCTCATGTGTTGA
>JAAAKQ030137502.1:0-13319 GCA_010016005.3 Zanna intricata | reverse complement strand
ATTCATACACATCATCCTCATTCATCCTCTGAAGTAATACCTTACGGTAGTTCCGGAGGCTAAAAAGATAAAGAGAGGCAGTTACCCAAAAAGTTGCTCGTCGAAGTGAGTATGAAGATTTAGTCACAGAGGCATTGAAAATATCTTTCCCCTCGTCTTACCTCTCTAAAAAGGGTTTTTCGTCTATGGTTGCGCTAAAAATTAAACATAGGAAACGTCTTTTATAACTTGGAAAAAATTTCCTTTTGTGTGTTTCTATTATAGATCTACGATTGAAGAAACTTTTAAATGAAAAAGAAACGTAACTATTTCATTAGTTTATTTTTTTTAAAGTATACTTAAAAATATAAGTTTAATGTTTATACAAATGATTTTTTTTCTCATAGAATAAGTTCATTATTGTTTACGTGTAAGGATGTAGGCTAATTTCGTGACCCTCTTTTCATATCACAGCTACCTCTAGGTTGGGAAATGTTGCTTTTAAGTTTATACAACTTATTGTATAAACAACTGAAGAATAAACATTGTGCAATGTGTGTTGTACGTTAGTGGGAATGAATCATTTCAGTATTATTAGGTTGTACTTTCATGAGTTTAGTTTATTTATATAAGAGTAAAACTTATAAAAAAAGTAGATATTTAAGTAACAGTTTTGTCAGAAAATTTGTAACTTTTGTACTAAGCACGTAGTAAACGTTAAATTAAATCAAGTAAAATAGTTCGATGAAACAAAAATATAAAAACAATACACATAAAACAAAAAAAAAGTAAAACAAAGTAATAGTATAGGATAGTTAATACTCATCCCGGTCAGGCATGGCATTTTCACACACGCTACATTTCATTTATCTCATCCTCTGAAGATATACCTTAACGGTGGTTCCGGAGGTAAAAAACAAAAAAAAAAAAAAAAATTAATTTATTAAAGATTAAAACTTATTATATTAAACTCCATAAATTCCTAAAATATTATGCCATGACATAAAATTTCATCAGTGATATATACTTCTCAAAATGTATAATCTTCTTTTCATTTTTTTTCTCTTATTTTGAGACTGTGTACTCCCAGCCTATCAACAATCTATTTTTGGTGTTGATTTATAGGGAACTTCTGTAAACTGAGAAAATTTTATCTGATACTGGTGTTTCATACATGTGAAAGATTTATACAGGATATAAATTTTAACAATAATCACTCTTTCATTTAAAAGAAAAATGACAAATGTAATATAAAAAATATACAAAAGAATGGATATGAAAATGATTTTATTGTATGACAAGGTAATCTCAGTTGATTTATGAAGCTAAATTTCAGTACAGCTTTGCCATCCAATAAATAATGTAAAATTTACCCATGAGTAAGTTATACACCCTTATTTTAAAAAATTCTTTCTATTTAAAACACCTTTTGATCATATTAGCTATATATAGAATAACAAACTACCATTCACTTTATTTTTGCGAATAATATTTGTAATAAGTATCGTTAAAGGTTTCTTATCATCTAAGATCAATGCACAGACTCTCATTAACTAAGAGCAATCTATTTATAAAAACAAATTGTAATATTTTATTATTATAGAAGTCTAACAATGAATTTAATATTGAAAATATAATAACATTATCATTAAAAAAAAAAAAAGTATTCTTTCTTCCTCCAATTATATTCTACTGTACGTAACGAAAAAGTTTTTTCAATCTGTTAAAAATTAATCTGTTTTGTTGTTAAGAATCGACATATTTAAAATTTTATTTGTTTTCTGTTGACATTATTTTCATCAATCTTCTTATAATTAAATTCTCTACAATTTATGTTTAAAAAAAATTATTGCCAATTAAGATTTATTGCCAATTTAACAACATTATTGTACGTCAAACGTAAAAAAATGTGTTTTTTGACCCTATTTTTGGCGTTTTACATCGGATATCATAGAAACTAAGAAAGATACAGTTCTGGGACTTATTTTTTTCAATTTCCTAGCTCAAAATCCATAATAAACAATTGAATTTGTCCCTTAATTGACCTTCCCAGAATTTCAGAAAGCCTTAATTTACCCGGAGGAACTGCAACTCGGGAGAAATTTTTCACCTGTATAATTTGGTAACGTTTTCTGACCTAGGTTTATATGACCTTTTTCTTATTTTTAGCCTCTAGAATGAGTTGTCAAAGTATTGCCCTATCCTCCTCAATCACTCTGTATAGAATGTAGAAGAATATAAATTGTAATAGCAGCAGAATAGTCCATTTTACATCGGTATTAAAATAACATAACTCATTACAGAATAATTCAAACATTTCTTAGTAATTGTAATAATTTTAAATTAAATTTTTAATTATATTTTTAAAAAAATCTGTTTTAATGAAGCAGAGATCCCTGCAAAAGTAGTAAATTTGGAAAAAAAAGAAAATCAGAAATTTATCTATAATTTTTTTTGAATATAAATATAATTTTTATTATAGTTTATAATTGAATAAAAAAAAAAAGTGAATAAATATAAAAAATAATCTATTAGATTGTTACGTATTCACTGGTTTAAAAGTACTTCTTTTTATATTTTATTTAATCCAATTTTTAAATTAAAAAAAAAAAAAAAACAAAAAATTATAAATCACATGATCGTTATTTGATGTGAAAAATGTATGCATTAATTCTAATATTTTCTTAAATGTTAGCAACATTTGGTTTCATATTTATTGGATTTATGTTTTCATTTATGATAGAATTTAGAACACAAAAACCATTTAACGATATCTGGCGATCATTTGTAAAAGTAATAATAATAATGGCATCTGAACTACAATACAGTGATATATTAAAAGATCCAGTAAAATCTATTTTAATTTGAACTATAATTGCCAGTTGTTTATTTTCATCTTTTTTTTTTTTTTTTGTTAACGATTGTTTTAATGAATCTTGAAAACTGAACGCTTTAAAATTAATAATTAAAATACAATTATAATTTATCCACCGATTAACAATTTCTAAGTCAATAAAAATGATTTTTTGCATAATTATTTTAAAATAAATTATTTTAATCTTCTTTTTTTTTTGTTAAAGATACTCATATGTTAGTTAATGCATGAGTTTAAGATGTGTAATAATAAAACTTAATATAAGGATCTTTTAAAATGGTAGTTTTTATTAATCTAACGATTATTCAGAAATTGTATATTTTTTTGTTTGTTTACTCTCCGAATCACCATTAAGGTGTATATCTTCAAAGGATAAGGTGAATGAATTGAAGCGTGTGTGAAAAATGCCATGCCTACCGGGATTCGAACCCGGGACCTCCGGATGAAAGGCTCCAGAAATTAATAATGTAAATTAAAATCTAGTAGTAAAATAAAAAAAAATTAGATACCTATATTACTAATAAAGTAATTATTTACTGTAATTATACATCTAATTTTATTAATATTTATAGCAGAACCCCCTTACTGATTTGTATACTTGTAGTCTTATACGTTTAAAGGATGGGAAATTATTATTTCGGAGTTTATCTTATTATTCATCCGAAAAAAAATCGGATTCTTAAAGGGGGTTTATCGGTGTAAATCCTACGAATAAAAGTATTACTTTGGTAACACTTTAATTTAAACATAAAATCTTTAAATGCCCAACGGAATGAAATTTATGATTTCCGAAATGGTGTATACTTGAGCGAATCTTGCGCTGTAGCCTTTCCATATTTTGTATGTGTGCATTTGTGTCAAAATCCACAAAATTGTACTTTAAGGTTCACGGTAAGATGAGTAATCCCAGAAGTTGTAAGACTGTAGGGAATTACTGATTGTTTTTGTGTCTGAATGTATATGTTCCTTGATAATTGAAAGCAAAGTATTGGTGCTACCTATCAGTACATCTTGAGCCCCTAGGGAGAAGACATGTCTTATGGCAGATTCCGATCGCCATATCATCCCCTCCGTTCCTAGACATGATGAGTTTTATCGGAGGTTATCTTATTAACCCTCAGATACTGATTACATATTACAATCATTAGATAGGCCTCAATCAGAATTCAACGATGTAAATACCTCAGAGGTAGACATTTTCATCGGGGATTTATGATCAGCTTTTCCATTTAGGTTTTTTGAATATCTTCGTTCTTCTATCCTTCTTCATAGCCCTCGACTGTTTAACCGTGTCCGCGGAAGGAAGAACCGCGCCTGAACCTAATTACAAAAGAAGACTACCTTTTAATCGAACAAACTAAAAACAGTTAGACCGTCATCACAACTTTAAGATTAGTTGAGTCTTGAATAAATACTATAGGCCTGAATCTCACACTCCATAAATAATTTGGATTGCGAAAGCGGAAATTTTGACCTACAACTGCTTCGAGGTCTACCAGTTAATTTAAATTGCATAATTATTACGTAAATAAAAACAAATCGAGAACTTATTTTCACAAATGTCCAATCATTCCAAGGAAATCCCACTGATTTCCTATCGGTACAGCAGCTTTAAATATTTTCTGCTTAAACATATAATGATCAACTAAAAAACCGCGATTATACTTTTGCCGTGTGAATTTTGTTTCGTCTATATCAGCCATCTCATTTAGTCTCTTCTACCTTCAAATTATTTCATACAACGAAAACACCAGTCTCTTGAAGGTAAGAAGAGAATCCAACGGAAGTTGTGCTAGTTATTTTGAGCAAGTTACAAACGAAATTCTGCTGTTGAAGATAGCATCCGAAATGATCACGAAACGGCGACTTTTTCCCCACGGGAAAATTATATTTTTCTCCAACTCGGTACTTCGTAACTACATAACTTAAATACTGCGCTGATTCTAGATATTTTCCGGCTATTTTTCACACAATTATACGTTTACTACAACGGAATATTCTGTTATTAAAGTTATATCACTATCACAATCTGGATATTTTTATGTGGTCGTATCACCCTATATTTTTACAACAGTTTATCAAGATTTTTGTTTCATTTTGTGCATTGAGAATAAAAGTAATTAAAGAATGTTTGTATTTGTAACAAGCAAAGTTACCATCATAATTGGAACACGGAACTTGATTTAAAAAAAAAAAAAAAATAATAGCCGTAATGCAAAATTTGTGGCGAGTAGTGCGTTGCGAGTAACATCTATTGATAAAATGATACATAATCGAATTTTTATCTAACCTTTCCGAACTTTAAACTACTTATCAATATTTTTTTGCGAATTATATTTGTTTATTAGAAAAAAAAAAGTTACGTTCTAATAGTAAACAATTACCGAAAATTATACTACAGAACTTTTTAGAGTTGTATATTAAATAATAAAATGTTATAAAGATTAACGCACATTCAATTAAATGCTGGAAAAAAAAATTAAAAAGTACAAATATGAAATTTAATAAATTACATATTAGAATTTATGAGATTTAGTCACTGGTATGACAGTTGTGCGTTTCTGAGAAGCAGATATTTGTGTCTTAAAAAATACTAAAAAAAAAACATAAGAATATCGATAACATAAAACTTAAAAATTAGTAAGATACATAAAGAAATTATATTTAACGGGAAGGAAATTTTATGAAATATATCATTTAAAAATTTTTCATTGGTTTTATTTCCCATGATTTTTTCCAGTTGTATTACTAATACTCTTTTTAAGTAGAAAAAATAGACGTGAAAACATATTTGTTAAGTCCTACCACCCGAATTAATTCATTCAAAACATCAAAAGACTTAATTTCTTAAATATCTAAGTTGTAATAAACTACTTCCATAAAAGCGTTGTTGTTTAAGCATATTAAATCATTTAGAAAAAGGGTTAACCACAGATTTGTTTATTAATTAAACATTCGGTATCGTTCACAATAGCTACGAGAATTACAGTCCACTGTCAGTGAGAAATTACTTAATAAATACAGTGCATTCAGTGCACGCACATTTCCTCTTTGGTGATTATATCTTTAGGCGTTTATGATTTGAATCAAGTCAAAAAGGTTTATGAAGATAATCTTCCGTTACTAAAACAAATTTGAGTTAAAACAAATTGAGTTATACATACCCAAGATATTAAGAAAAATAGCGCCGAATCGTAAAAAAAAACATACACGAGTACAGAAGCGATAAATGTAGATAAATATAGTATTTATACCCATGGTTTTAATATTTTATACGCAGGGAAGCTCAAATAATTATGAAATATAAAAATGGGGTAAAAGTTGTCTTTTTGTTTTTTTTTTTGGTATTTTTCGTGGGCGAAAAACATCTCCACGTTATCATCGCCCGGAATAAAATTATTGACATCCAATAAAGAAAAAAAAAATCTAAAAAATCAAAGAACTTAAAAACTACTTTTATTAAAAAAATTACAACTAATATCACAGATAAAGCTAAAATTTCTTAAACTAAAAAAAAGGTAAAAACATTAAAACTATTATCACAGATAAAACTAAAATTAGATTAAAATTTGAAAGTTATAAAAAGTTTAAAACTAATATCATAGATAAAATACTAAAACTTAGAACTAACACACAATAAACATTAAAACTAATATTGCAATTTCATTAAAAATCTGTAAGGGTGTAAAGGGCCCCTTAAAAGACAACAATAAAAATATAAAAATTTAAATTTTAAAATAAATAAAATTTGTCAATAAAATATAAATCGTCATAAAATTCGTAAGGGGTGTAAAAGGCCCTTTAACGGATAATAAAAACAAATTATATAACAGTTAAAAATTCCGTAAGAGGTGTAAATGGTCCCTTACCGGATAACAAATAAAAGATATGTCTTAAATGTTGTTAAAAATATTTATATTTCGCAGAAATCTGAGAACCCTATCTATCATTATATTGTTGTCTTTTAAAATATGGCGAATATTCTGAGGTAATTTAAATTTGTGACGTAAGGCCGCGTAACATATGCATTCTAGCAAGATACGTATGACGCACAGTTAAGCGGCATGTATTCTTTTGACTATTAATATTATTTTTCCTCTGTTATGTCTATAAATGTCGTAATAATAGAATATCAATTAATGTTTGAAAACGTTTCTCATTTCATGTATTATTTAAAAGTTTTTTTTTATTCTATTCTATGAATTTCGAGGATCATTAAACGGTTCTGTAAGTTTTTTACGAAAAAATTTATTCTTGTATACTTAGAATTGTAATTTATACATTTTAAATTGTATAACAATATTTGTTTTATGTAATTCTTTATTTTTATGTGTTTTAACAATTATAAAAAAAAACCACAAAACAAAAAACAAAGGTATTTCCTTTTGAATATTATATTTTGTGATTACTTTAACTTTAAATTCATTTATTCAAGTTTAAATTTACATATGTATATACGTGGAAGTAAATATGTTAATATATAAGTGTAAGATTGTGAATTTTGTTTTACCCAAATTTATTCTAGAAATTCTGTGCATCCTACATCTCAATCTAACTTTTATTTAATATCTAATATCATTAATTGTGCAGGCATTTTAAACATCTGTGTTAAGTTATGTTACCATTAACTTTTTTTTTGTCTTCACAGCTAATTTTCGAATTGTTTGTGCTTTGTTAAATATTTTTATTCGCTATACTTTTTATTGTACTGTACTGTGTTTAAAACTTTATTTTACTAATAGTTTCACTGTTCAGGAAACTGTAAATAAATCAATACACTAAAACAAAAAAAACAAAAAATTTTCGCTGATGCTTTTTGACTGATTATTGAATGACCCTCGTATTACAGAAAATTTTATTTTAATGTTATTTAAAATAAAATAAAAATTTAAACACCTAGTATGAAGTCTACAACATGCAACATAATATTTCGTCATTTAAATTTAGAAGAGAGACTGGTTTTAACAATTAATTTCCCGTTTTTTTATTAAATAATTTCATTCATTTAATATTTTTTTTAAATTAAATAATAGCTATAACCAAATGGTTGTGGTCAAACCATCATAAAATATAAATCATTCCGAAAATGGCTATGTTATTTTATACCTAACACCAGGTTCTAAAGGTAGAGTTTTGATTCATCACTGTAGACATTGAAAACCACTAGAGATTGTACAAAACTATATTTCATTCACATTTATACACACACACACATCATCCTCATTCATCCTTTGAAGTAATACCTTACGGTAGTTCCGGAGGCTAAACAGATAAAGACAGACATTGAAAACCAGAAATTTTAATGTAAAAAAAAATTTCTGACTACAATAATCTTGAATGAAAATTTATCACGGTCATTTAAAAATATTAACAGCTACTTTCAAAAGTAATTGCGGAAAAAAATTTTTTTTTTGACAATGAAACACTAGAAAAAAAATTAGTAAATATTGCTATCTCAAAATGATCTATTTTTTGGCGAGTTGATTCACAAATTTGGGCATAATTTTAGGTTAGGAATGTAATAGTCTCATACCAAAAAAATAGAACGTTTTTGCTCAATTTGGTCTTTCTATCTTTAACACTTAAAAATTATTTAAGGATTGCCATACTTTTTATTAATACTATAAATATAAAATATATGCAGAGATAGAAATTGTCTCTTTATTGACATTATTTTTTCATTAGTACGGACATTTTTTTTGTTGAGAATCATTAATTAAGATTTGGCTAATCTTTGTCATAAAGTAATGAAATGAAATTGAATTTAATAAGTTAATTTAATAAAAGCTATAAATTTCATTTAAGAAATTCTTTCGTAAGAGATAATATTTTCAAAGGTATCTATAAATAAACCATTAAAATAAAAAGAAACCTTGGCTTTCAAAAGGAAATAAAAATAGTAAATTTTCAAAAATTGTACTTTAATGGTATTTTATTTGTTTGGAAAATGACCAAAAAAACACCACCTTATAGGGAATTTATAAGTTTTAAAAGAGTTGTATTATGTGTTTTTTTTTCTTTTAAACTCTTATTTTAAAAAAATTTATAAAAAAAAGAGAAACAATTATCCTCTTCCTTCGCTTCTTATAACTACCGCAGCCAATAATTAATCAGGATGTAGATTCATTAATTCCTAAAAATTAGTAAAATAAACATTTATGCTAATTTTCATTTCTTTTTACTTTCCCGTCTAGATAGCGCCATAGCTCTAGAAGAGAAAGTATTGTAAACGATCTAATTCGGGCATATGCGATTTTCACCGGATCTTGACGTTTTGATACCTAAGGAACCCGAAAAACCGGATGAAAGTTTTCGGGATGTAAATGTTCGTATATATGTGTCTTCGGTGTTGGTCTCTAATTATCCTTATATCTCCAGAATTACTAGATCGATTTTGATCAACCTAGGTCTGATTTATATATGGGGCATTGATGCCATTAAATTTTTAACTTAAAAGGTCAAGGGGATGAGGCTATAGAACAAGATTATCATCAATAGACACATTTGTTAACAATTAAAAAAATAACTATTTGCAAAAAATATTTTTTGCAAAATTGCACTTTCACCTCAAAAAATCCAGTTGTAGTCATCGTCTATGTTGTGACGTCACAGGTAAGCGACAGAATTAAATAAATGAATAATATTTAATTTGCCAAAAAGTAACTCGGTCTGACTGGGTCTCGAACTCGATCGCCCGTTTGACTCCGTATTTGTAGCTTTAAGTCTCGCGGCGACACCAGCTGCTAACCGTACAAGTGAAGTTTGTTCTAGGTAAGTTGTGAAATTAGCCGGCCTCCGATACGCGAGTAGTAGCGTCTCGCCTTTCCCAGGTTCGAATTCCGGTCATGCATGGTATTTTATAACACGCTACAAATTATTCATCTCCAACTTCTGATGAAATACTTATCGGTAGTCCCGGAGATAAAAAAAAAGAAAAAAGTTGTGAAATTACGCCCGTTTATTTCGTGCCAACCGTCGCCGTAAGTACCGCTACCCTCGCGCGAATTAAATACGGTATAGCACACGCTTTAGTTAGAATCATTGAATTAAATAAATTAAAAAATATTATATTTAAATAAAATTATAAATATTTTAAATTAGCTTGTTCGTGCACGTGTAAGTAACCTGTGCATCAGAAATAAACCACAGTTGTAGAAATTTCCCGTAACAGGGCATTAGTCGCGTGACAAGAAAGTCCAACAACTGTGTTGTCAGTTTTTTACTTTTCTGGCATCATAACTTTAAACCATTGCTGCTAGAAGATAAGTATGGTAATCAGTTATAATTGGGGTATGGGTTTTTTGCACTTTTCGACGTTTCATGACTCAAAATCCCCCCTGAAAAAACAAAAATAAAAAAGGAGACAATGTTCATATTAACAAAAAATTATTTATTATTAAAAAAAAAAATTATATATATATATAACTTGATGTTAAACAATTTTTCGTACTTTTAAATTATGAAATTTCGTTTTTAATCAGTGTAATCTTTTGTAGCATTAACGTTTCCGTTGTAACCCACTGGGCTTGTCTAGTGGTTAACGCGACATCGCAAATCAACTGATTTCAAAGTCCAGAAGTTCTAAGTTCAAATCCTAGTAAAGGTAGGTACTTTTATACGGATTTGAATACTCGATCGTGGATACCAATGTTCTTTGATGGTTGGGTTTCAATAAACTACACATCTCAGGAATGGTCGAACTGAGGTTGTACAAGACTACACTTCATTCGCATTCATACATATCATCCTCTGAAGTAATACCTTACGGTTTTTCCGGAGGCTAAACAGAAAAAGAGAGAGAGAGGAGCATTTTTGTTGTATATTCATGTGTTAGTAATAATTTGAGCAAAATGACCATGTACATATAATTATTAAACGATTAACAATACAAAACCATTATTTTTAAATATAAAATATATTTTATTATTACTTTACAGATTATTTAATCTTTAATAAACGAACTATATTTCCAGTGTTCGTCTTTTTTCTTTTAATAATAAAAAAGATCAAACGTTAAAGTATTTTTCCTTACTGGTTGGATAATGTGTAATTCCTTTTAATTTTATTCACATTTTGAAAAAAAATCTACTTTACCACTTAAAAATATATGCAACAGTATTAAATATAATAAAGGTATCTTATTTTTATGAAACGGTATTATATATCAAAATCTTTTTACTTTGTAAGTTTTTATTCATGATAAAAATCCCACCGTACCGCGTCGTAAAGTAAATCTTGTGTTACCAAGAAATGTATATCTCTTTATAATTTTCTATTTATTCTTTATGAATATATACGAGTATATATTTTTACTGTGATTTTATAGATTTAATTTACTTTTATGTTTGTTTTTTACATTCGCTTTAACCTTTTATTTTAAAGTTCTAACCTTTTAACCTATATTTAGTATTTTATATATTTAGTAAATTAATTGATAAAAAACAGAAATATTTTAAAATCTAAAATAAAAAAATTAATAAAACTCCGTATAAAATTTTAATTTCAACGGAATATTTTCGACTAACTTATATGTAGGTAAAAATGTTTATATTTCGATTCATTATATCGATGATGATTTATTTCTGCTCGACCGGTGGGTTAATACTTAATATGCTGGTCTCGAATTCGATTTCCAATAAGGGTCAAGCAATAAATATATATATATATATACTTTCTTCTAGCTTTTTTTTTATTATTAAAATAAATAGAAATTTAAAAATAAGATCACCGATTTTATTTTTTTTTTTTTTTTCCGGAGATGAAGGAATGCCATTTACGCACGCCACCATGGATGTGTAGGACTCGGACCCAGGCCGCTATTCGTCCCGGGCTAACAACCAGGCTCTGCCAAGATGTTGTTAGGCATAATATGACCTGCCCCATACCGAAGAACTCATCCGTCCCGAGACCGGACCCGCAATTAAGCATAACTCAGTCTCAGGGGAGGGGGAATGTTCCAATAGTACTCGGAAGTTCTCTTCTAGGCCTTCTCCAGGTGTGGATCTGTAACAAATGAAAACAAAGCACAACCAAAACAACACAATAAACCAAGCCAATACCTGATACAATCACGCTCATCTATAAACATCCACCCCAATTTTTTTTTATGTGTAAAAAAACCTGTGTGTGTAAATGTGTTTGTGTAATAGATATTTTTTTAGGTGTAGATGTGTGCGTATCAGTGTTCACGCCGGCAGGGCAGGAGTCCCCGTGCCTCATTACAGTCGCCCCATCTCCGAGCGACGAACGACTTCTCCTCAAAAGGCTGTCATTTCCCACGGCTCCTTCCTGTGAGTGTACCAATACCATCGCCACGGGGATCAAGGAGTCAGTGCATCATCATCGCCGCCTATTCCTGCAAGCAGGGATGCTCGGCGACTTAGCAGCGGGCTGTGATGATCACTGATTTAATGAATAAAAATATTACATATCAAACACCATTCTTTTATATTATATTATCCGACTATGTCTATAGGAGCAATGATAATGTACTAGACTGTTATATATGTTTGTTCCCTTATGTAATTTACCAGATCAAACCAATAACAACCAACTTTTGGGTAGTAACGAATCTTTCGTCTGGAATTAACATAGGCTCTCTTATATTGCCATAAAAGGATAAAAAGAAACACCTTTTGCTTTTTGTAATTTTTGTCGAAAAATTCATCATTCTCTAGATATAAGCGAAAATTGTTCTCAGCAAAATGAAACATGAATGGATCACGGCTAGCGCCCGAATGCGTGTTTTATGTTGACGATATGTGTGTGTTGCATTGCATCGCTGTTGACAAGGAATGGAATGACAGGACAGTCAGTACCTGTGCGTGATATCTCTACTATTTTTATTACACACAAGTTTGAACCTGTGCGATATCCCAACCACTTATCAAATATTGTTACCCCGATTACATCCATAGGAGGAATATATTGTATTTAACTATAATGTACGTATGTTTATTTGTTCCACCTAGTGATTTAAGCGAAAATTGTGCTCAGAAAAAGGAAGCAGGAGTACATCACCGCTAATAAGTATATTATCATTTAAATTTCTATTTAAATATTTAAACGTTTCTATAATAATGAAAAATAAAATAACTTACACCAGTATTGTACGTAGATGATTAGAATACTGAATGGTAAAGTTATAGAAACAAAAAATAGTGCCGAATACAACGTAAAATGTAGAAGAAATATTAAATTTCACATCGCTGACTAACTTACCGTATCCTAAAAAAAATGCTTGTATGAAATGAAAGAAAAATATTCTAATATTTTTTTCGTTTTTTATAATTATTCTAGTTTGATGTGTACAACTTGAGATTTTTAATAATTATTTTATTAATTTCGTGCGTGAATTTTCCATTACATTCTAACTTTACACGGCTAATATATATATATATATATATATATATATATATATACAGGGTGTATAAAAACTGCACGGCAATCTCTCGAAAACGGATTC
>JAAAKQ030137501.1:10007-25317 GCA_010016005.3 Zanna intricata | reverse complement strand
CCCAATTTTTCATTTATGTTTATATTTTCAACTAAAATGTCTAAGGTTATTTTAATATATTTTACTTTTAAAATAGATCGTTAATATCTTTGTAAAATTTGTTGAAACCTTTTGCAATTTCAACCTTTTTAGTTTTTAACGAAACTTTTCTTGGGATATCAAGATGAATAATTTTACTTACCACTAATGATACGCTAATAAACGGTTGAGAACCTCTGGTATAAGTTGCGGTATAAATTGAATATTGATAACTTTTCATATGAGCAGTTAGTTGTTATGCTTTGACTCACTCTGTATAAATTGTTTTTACATCATGTTTAAATCCGCATTTAAATTATGGGAATCATAACTGATCTTTGAGTGCGCTGAACTCGAATTATGCACAAATAAATGTAGTCAGTCAGAACATCAATTTGATCTCAGCGTTGTTATAAACAAGCTTTGTGAAAACCTAAGCGGTGCATTGTGTAAACCTTATAGTGGTGCATTAGGCTAATAATTAGTAGTAGAAGAACTTTTCCCGATCAAAAGCATTCAAAATAAAAAGACAAATAGTCAGTACATCAGCCAATAAAAATATACATAACAACATTAATACGCCTAAAAAATATTCTAAATAATAATCGACTGACCAGTTTTGTAAAGAAGAACATTTGCCAAAAAGCAGAGAGGAAAAAAAATTCCTCTGGTATATAAGAAAAAAAAATGATCGATGTCATTCCATTTAATGAAGAATTAGATCTGTTTTTACGTAAGAAAATAAAATACATACGGGTCGAATGGAGAATCTCCTTTTTGCTAAAAAAAAACTGGCACCCAAATTAATTTTAAACATTTAACTTAATAAGCAGTTCTACATAAAATTTGATTTAATTTTTGTCAAAATTTATGAATGTGCTGAATCCTTTTCCTAACATTGAATACTACGCGCTTCTAGTTAATTAACAATGATAATTAAAATACCTACACAATTTTATATTTATTTGACACCTTGCCTACACATAAATCGATATAATTTTACTGCTGTAAATCATTTTATTTAGTCAAATAAAAATTTCTTCGATTATTTAAGAAAATTACTCGTTAAATAGTATTCTAAATAATAACAGTTTAACTGTGTAATAAATCTCTAATTTTTTTTTTTTTTTTGTAAAATATCTTTAAAATAAAAAATAAACACACAGAGCAACCGTACCGTCTGATGGCTGAATATGTGTTAACGAATAGTATACAAAGTTATGAACCAACCTATTGTATTAACACCTCCATATATTTTTTTTTTCAACGGTAAGTAATTAATATTTAGTTTTAATGAGTTTTATTATAATATTATTTATGTAATTTCATTTATTTATATATTTTATACGTTCTTTATAAATATCTTAATAAATTTTACACATTTAAATACCGAGTATTAAAATAAGTGTATATCTAAATAAATCTGTTTTAAGATTATAGTCGTAATTTAGAGACGCAGCGTCCTTCCATCCTGGAAAATCCCTGGATCGCTCAGCCAAGTTTATATGAGTGTACACTAATTAAATTTAAATGATTTTCACGGATCTGTTGTTAAACCTTCAGTAAAGCTGAAGAATATTTTACACTGTTTCTTCTGTAAAGCATCCCGTCCTGACAAAATCAGATAACCGTTGCCATTAGTTCAGTAGATAAATAAAATTCAGATTACGACCCTTTTTATATTTATCTTCTATTCCTTCTCTTCTTCCTCTTCACTGTTTACAAACTTTCGCAGCGAACTCGTAAACTAAACTGGATTTGTATACATAACTTTGTGTCTTTTCTTTGAAAATCAATGTTTTAATACAAAATTTACTTTTTTTACCATGAAATAAAAAAATGGCCGCGCTATTTTATAGCTCAAAAATAACTTCATATACAAATATTTTAGAGTTAATAATTATAGGTAATTTGCATTGATAGAGATTAACTATAAATAATACAATTTTATAAAAACTGAATCATAATTGATTTTATATTTCACTAAAAATATTTTTTTTAAATAAGTATTTGTTTTTTTTTTTGTTCTTTATTTCTTTTGGATTATAAATAAAGTATAACAAAGAGAGAAAAAATCACTTCACAGTAGAAAAAAATCACCGGCCATTCATAAAAGAATATAGAAACTAAACCTGTATCCCTTTGCTAAACTCACTGTTACTCCATCAAGATACTTTCTTTTTTTTTAAACCCCCGGAACCACCGTTAGGTATTAACATCAGAGGATGAGATGAATGATTTGTATCGTATGTGAAAAAATACCATGCCTGACCGTGATTCGAACCCGGGATCTCTGGTTGAAAGGCCGAGACGCTACCACTCGCACCTCGGAGGCCAGTCCCATCAAGATACGTATACTACATTAACGCCTTAAGAGCATTATACGTTACTATTATTAAAAATGGAACCTATACTTTTACTGAACTTGTCTTATATTCCATTAAAATTGTTTAGATGAATATTTAATCTATTATAAAACGACTACACATATTTATGCCAATATCCCTGAACTTAAGTATTTCTTGTCATAAAAAAAATGTTTATCAACTATAAGATTCAAAGAAGTCAGAGAGATCAGTTAAGAATTGAAATATACAACAAAAAAAAGTAAAGGAGGATCCCTTACGTAAGTTTTTACGTACGTTTCATTTACTTTTTTCAGCTCTTTTTTAGAATTACACCTTACACAAAACCGCTTATTTTAGAAGGAGGCTGAAGTAGCTAAATCAGAAGTGAAAAAATGGAGGGCCCTGGTCTTGGAGTGCCCATTGTTTTATTTTATCTTTTTTTTTAGTTTTAGAGACTTAATTATGTTCGTACGATAGTACTTAATTTTATTGAAGTGATTTTGGTAAAATCAAAAACGTTTATTACTCTTAAGAAGGAAAAACTGCATTATATTGTTTGATGCCTTTTTATGATATTATGTTTAAATAGTAATTAAAAATATCCAGGAAAACATTTTAAAATTTTAAATATGCGTGAAAAATTATATTAGTTTTCCTTTACATCTGTTTATAAAGCTAGCTTATTTCAAAATATTTCACGATATATAGTTATTCTAAAATAAGAACAAACGACAATCTTTTTCTTTTAATACCCTATCAAGTTATTAAAAATTGAGATTTACGGTAACCATCGATCGTTTTTTATTTCCTTTAACTACTTTCAAAAAACAAAAAATTGTTTCATTTTATATCAAACTTTAAATAAATTATCGTGAAATTAGATTTAAGAAGTGTCAAACTATTAAGAGCTCTTAAAGAATGAAAGAATACAGGGACATCAAATGAATGGACATCAAAATTGCTAACCCGAGTATATTAACTACAACCTACTTTATATACATTGTATATTAACCAATTAAGCATATAAATTGAGTTGTAAATAATTCCTAGGAAATATTTCTTCGACTGTTTAACAATGTAATACGTAAAGTAATATGTAATAAAAGTAATATATTAATACTTTAATTTTGTTTACACATTTGTTTAAAGAGTGTTTTATTTATTTTACATTTACAGTGTCTCCATTCAGTTTACCGAAAAAAAATGAGTATATTTTTTTAAATCCTAGAAAATATTCCAGATCCTACTGAATTATATTTTGTTATAGGAAAAGCCATACAAAACAATTACATATATATCATAAAACAGTAGCAAGGTGTTCTAAACTGACAACAATATTAAAATTAAATTATATAAAGTCAGTATCAAATAAAAGTCTTCATTTATCACACTTTTACAAGATATTAATTGAAAATCCCTACCAATGAACTGACTTATGAAACCTAAGCCTAAACGGTTACATTCATATAAAGGTATTTCAGTTGATAAATTGCTAATTTTACTGTTATCTTAATAAAAAGAGCTTTAACAGAATATAATTTCTCGAAAAACCACTTATAATTACGAAGAGTAATAGTTATTCAACGTAAAATTCCGTGTGTAATGTATATTCAAAAAATAAATAAAATGTGTGAATTAATGTATTATGATGAAATATAATAGGAAGTATAAAAGTTCAAGAAATACTTTTATTTAATTTTTAATAATGTAATTCGTTCAATTACGTTCGTATTTTATAGTAGTTTAATTACAATTTTTGTAGATTAGTCATTTGGAATATTTCAACATAAGAGTTTGTTTGAAACGAAATGAAATGAAACTAACTAAATGAAATGTTAAAAACATCAGCTCAAGTTAAATTCAACAATTGTTACTTTCACTTCATAAAAGAGTAAATAAAAGAAAACTTTTTAAGATGAATTTTCTATACAATGATTCTTATTATTTTGCTATAATTTTAGAACGGTTATTGTGATGCTAATGTTACATCTTTACATACATTTTTAAAACTGCGTTCAGAAGACCGTAAAATTTACGGTATTTTTAATCGGTTACCGGTTAAATTTTATTATTTTGCGATTTAACCCCGTTAGGCTATTTACAAAATCAGCCGTACTTATTTAAGTTTCTTCCCCAGACCTATGTGAAATATAGCTTCCTAAAAGATACATAGGTCATATAGGGTAGAGATTTCTATTCTTAGTTCTGTTTTATTTTTTCATAATTTTCTCAGTGATTCTTTAAGTACGAGGATCATTTACTCTCTCCACGTACTAATTTTATTATTTCCTTTCAGCCGTTCTTTAAAGTAAGATAATACATCTTCATTACGTATGTTTTCGTATAAAACCAATTGAAAAACGATATCTGAAATATAGGTTACACGTTACCGTTTAGTAATAATAATTTAAAATTGATTACAAATTACCCGTAGTTAAATTACCGCAAACTTTGATTTTATATTTTAAAAATTCGGACTTTTAGTAAAGTTTTCTAAACTTTATATCCAATATGTTTTTTTGAATCCAAGTAATTATGCAAATTAAAATATATGTATTTATTTAAGTAAATAACAAAGTTTGTTTCAAAGAGAAATGAAATGATGGCTGAAAAACGTTAGACCCGACCAGCAACCGAACCTAAAACCAACTGATTTAAAACTCAGTGTGCTAACCATTATATCGGCTTGGTGACCTTTATTTATTTTAGATTATTCAAAAAAATTATAAACTTATAATCAGAATTTCTGTATAAGTTCATTATGTATATAGATTTCTGAATAAAACTTCACAAATTATTTTCCATACTTGACCAGCAGTTATTAATATTAAGTTTTAGAGGCATCGACTTCTATGGTCATTAGCCCCTTTCCACAACAAAAAAATAGAAAATATTTTTTTCTTTTCTGTTAAAAACACTAGCGACATAGTCAGAAGATTAGTCTTGTCATAACAGATCATCCAGAAATAGACTTGTCAAAGGATATTAAAACCCCAAAAAGAAACACAACATAAGGGTGTAAAGGTCCTTTGCCATTTAAAAATTCACAGTTCATTTCTAAAAAAAATATTGTCAGATCTGTCAAAACAGGTACATAGCCATACAATTATTAAAAATCTGATCCTTTCGTTAAATTCGCCAAAGGTGCATATAACTATCTATATCCTTGTGTCTAACACCTAGGCCATCCTTTCTTTCTTCTTTTCTCCAGTTTCCTGAAGGCCTCGATGTCGAATTTCTAAGTATCTGAGCCCTCAGATATGGATTCTTCTGATCCTCCACACTAGATTACGAGGATGTTTTGCTGCCATTATCAGATGATATTTGCGCAGAGGGTGCGGTGAGCATTGCATCAGTGTCATGGCTCAATACAACTTCGCTAGTGTTTGCCGGTTGAAATCTTCGCCCTCACATTCAAAGGCTTCCTGGAGTTTTTGCGGCTTCATTGTGATTTGTACTACATTCTGTTTTTTTGATAATCATAGAGTTGTCTTCTTTCTTGATTTCCTGAGAAATAGAAAAATGGGCATTTTTCTATTTGTTCTTTAGCCTGCACAGCTTTAGATTCGGGCTTCTTTTCTGTGTTAACTTCATTATAGGTTCGACCATGCATGCTAGAGCTGGCGCCTGTTCAGTAACCACGTCCTCTGCAATTAAAAGGAAGGTTGCAGCAAACTGTGCGTAAGACGCAATCTTTGGCTTTCTGCTTAGAACAGTTTTCATTGACTAAAGGAGCTAACTTTCTGTAGTCTTAACTCTCTTATACAGCTAGGAAACATCTCTTATACATGGATATATCTAGATACAGCTAGCATATATCTCTTATACATGCTTGTAGATAGGACAATTCCTAGATCTTGCAGAGTAGTGCCCATGACAATTGATGCAAACTTTGCACGGATCATTAGGATGTAGTGGCTCACCAGAAAGGTAGATTTGCTTCCTCGTACAACACGCCACTTTGTGTCCGAATCTCTAACATCCAAAGCACCACAAAGCAGTGGGAATAAACGGACGTATACCCAGCCTGTGAAATTCAGTTTTATCTTTTCTGAATTCTTAAGCTTATTGAAAGTTAACACGTGAGAAGAAGAGAGTAAAACTTTTCCGATGCATCGTGTATTTAAACGACGACACGCAACAACTTCTTGTTCATGAAGATCCCCTATAATTTCCTATTCTGTGCAGTTTAACAAATCTCTGCGCACGACTACACTGTTTGACGTATTCAACGTACTATGAGGTGCAATCTCAGTGTCTGAAACTCCGATCTTCTTGGTTTTGAGGAGCCATGACAATTGTAGGTCGTTGATAGTCTACACGTACAGTCCACGAGCAATCTTCCTTGAATTTTTACAGGTCCTCCAGCATCTTCCGCGATCCCTTGAGTTATCACGAAAAAACTGATTTTCGAGAAATCCCCTTCTTTCTGTTGATCACCAAATATTTTGGAATCATTCTACAACTCTTCGGCCGAAACTTGATCTGATTCGTCTTTTCTATCTTCGTTAACTTCTGACTTCTTACTTCGCTTCACTTTCCAAGACAAAGGCTTTCTAAGACAAGGGTTTTTACGTGGACCCGCTGCCACAGAAATCGTGGAGGTTAAAGTTTCCGTGAAAAGGTTTTGAAAGTTCAATATGTCACAGGATGCGGGTGGAAAGACAGTTGGACGAGCCTCGTATCACTAACCTTGTCTGGGCTCCCCCAGTCAGCCGCCTTCCACAAATTTAAGCCTGGCCGAGAATCAGGTACTGCCTGACTAACTATTCCGACATCCCACGGTTTGTACGTGGCAGTAAAGACTCCCTGATACCCTTACCCTGGGATAATCCCTGCCAAGGACCGAAGGGACTGTCTCA
Organism: Zanna intricata; assembly: GCA_010016005.3. NCBI lineage: Eukaryota > Metazoa > Arthropoda > Insecta > Hemiptera > Fulgoridae > Zanna > Zanna intricata. The sequence goes on along the minus strand of JAAAKQ030137501.1, from coordinate 18,089 downwards.
TACTGAACGGCGCAAGACTTTGGCGAGCTAAGCTCACATCAGCCCACCCTCAAACCGGCTGCACAGTCGGGAAAAGAGATAATAACAATAAGTAATAATAATTCAATAATTTCATTCATGCATTTCCGAAAATATAAGTTCACTTGGAGAAAAAATTTCTATTCGTCAGTAGGAGATTTCCGAACTTAAGAGGTTGATTTCTATTTCTATTTAAGAGATTGATTTATTATTATTGTAATTGTCGTAGATGTTATTTTTTCTTCAATTAGTTTTGTTGTGTTGAATTTTATTTCATTTATTTTTGGTAGCCATGCGTTCAAAAGGAAGCATTTCCCAGCTATTTACTTCCAGCTGCTTCCTTGATGCCTTCTAATTCATTTAAACTTTCCACTTGTTCAAACACTTTTCAAACCTAATTCGGATAATTAAGATATGCGAAAAGAATTGTTCAGCGTCCAAAATTAATTCTACTAATGAGATTAATGATTGTACTAATCCCAAAATGTTATCTCAAACGATATTATTAATTTTAACATCAATTCTGATTAAGAAAATGATACTGGCATGGATAGCTTTTATTCAAAGGATTATTTTTCTTCATCTCATAGGATTACTTCACTTGTTCCTGGAAAAAACTACCCGAATGATAGTCATGATGTCTATTATTTTAGACACACAAACAGTAGCTCATGGGCTACTGTTGTTTAGGGGAAACGCGGCAAGAATTTAGAAACTGCTGCTGGCTCTAAATTAAATGACCAATTTTGCTGTCCCGCGAAGCTCTTCAAATAGTCGAGCCCAATTAGGTAAACTGTCTTCAAATCCTGAACTAGTTTGCTCCTGACAGCCGCAGAAGAGTGCTTTGTTCGTGACCAGATTTAATGACTCAGTTGCCGAGTTCCACATTAAGTCAAGAGTTCCCAATGCCGAGTTCCAATGGTACTGAGTTCTCAATGTCGCAGATTTTAAATTCTTGAAATGTTCTAAATTAATAACAAAATACTCATCTTACAATTCCCTTCATATTGAAGACTATTAATTCGTGATTAACAACATTAATATTCCAGACATATGGCCATGTGGTATCCTGATTTTTCTCTTATATGGATCTCTAAAGTATAAAGTGAATTCTCGTATACCGAAGGAGGTTTTCTTCAACGGCGAACTGATGAACTTCACGATTTTCTATCAAAATTTTCGCGGTCTTCGGACTAAACAGGATGAAATTTATTCTTCCCTAATCGCCTAAGTACATTTCGATTAACCCAAGTTCATTTCAATAGTCATGTAACCCAAACCTTGATCAGATCTGGAATTCTGGTGTTATAAATAAATTTTTAGCTAACATTTGGTTTCCACTTGGCCCACTCATAGGAAGCGAGGTTGTATTAACCTTTTACTTTCAGCTAAAAGGTAATATTCAGGGAATATCGTAAACTTTTAATTATTACTAAAAAATAATCGAGATAGAAACTTAGTTTTTATTTGTTATTCTTAAGACTTCTCTATATAATCACTATCTAGAGTTATATATCTCTCCCAGAGTTTTTTGACCTTTCGGAGGCCGCCTATCTATTCTAGAACTCAAAATTTCATTTTCAGAAGGAAACACGGCGCGAACTGACAAGAGAGATGTTGAACCTTTTGGAGCAAGAGGAAGAGGATATTTTTGGTCGCCTGTAAACAATGGATGAATCTTGGATCTACCAGTATGATTCAGAGACCAAAGAGATGAGCAAGGAGTGGAAGAACAGCGGCTTATCTCCTCCCAAGAAGGCTAATGAGCAGAAGACTGCAGGGAAGGTTATACTGTCTGTTTTTTGAGACTATCATGGAATAATCTTAACGAAATACTTGGAGAAGGATCAAATCATCACTGGTGTTTATTACTGCACACTGCTAAACCAATTGCATGATGCTCTGATCAAGAAGCGTCGCGGTTTGATCACCAAGGGCGTCCGTCTTCTTGCCGACAATGTACCTGCTCACTCACCTGAATGCGGCGATGTGGCTTTGAAATTTTGCCACATCCACCCTACTCTCCCGATCCCGCTTCAAGCGACTTTTTCTTATTCCTAGAATTCAAAAAATGATTGCGGGGTCGGAGATTTGACAACAAATGAAGTTATTCATGAGATGAAACCGAGGTTTTCGACGCAATCTGCTGAGTTCTACAATGGCCGGCTTCAAAGGTCAAGAAACGCTGGAAGAAATGAATAACTCTGGATGTGACTATCTAAAGTAGTATTAAAAATAACAAACAAAAATTAATTTCTTATCGCGAATATTTTTTAGTAATAATTAAAAATTTACAATAACCACTTGTATATATATTTTGGAGAAATAAATCTATTATATTTTCAATTTTTTAACATTTAGTGTTGATATAATTCCTCTATAACTATTGTTGATGCTATTTTTTTAATAATAGAAAGGCGCATTTATGTCTTACTTTTTACTATTGCAGATGGTCCTTAAACATGCTCTTAATTACTTTATTTTACATGAATATTTTTTTTTAGAAAAAAACCAAATATTATTTTTATTTTTTTCGTAATCTATATTATAAGTTTCGCCGTATGGTGGCGGGTATTATTAGTCAGAGAACAGATCGTCAATGTCTTATCTAATCTTAGGCCGGAAATTTTAAAGAGCATTGTAAACCTAACCAAAACGATTAGAGAAAATGTCAATAACAGGGGTTTTCAGATCGCTATAAAATAAAATTCATATAAAGGTTAAATTACAAGAATCTTAAATTTGAATAACTATGATAAATCATTCTAAGATTATTTTTATTTCATTCCATTACAGTAAATACAAAACATTTCAGAAGTAATAATGGTAAATCAATTTCAAATAAAAATCATTATTTTTTCTTCATAATTCATTAAAAAACAAATGTTTCTAGTTTCTTTTTTTTTATGCTAAATATAAATCTTTTTTTCTGTGTTGATGATGCGATATAATAATAAAACAAAAGAAATTTTATAATTTCTTACTATAGAATGCGTCTAAATTGGGTTCTGTTCGAAGAATCGTGGTTGAAACAACATTACAGCAATCGGTAAAAAAGCGAAAATGTCGATTAATAAAAAAAATAATTTTAATACACAAATACACACTTAAACATAAGTGTTGTGTTAGATTGCTGTCAATACCGTGTCGTAATAGGCTACTTTTTCTGTAAACCGATTCGTAGAAGATCAAAATTCCGAATAGGCGGTAAGCTAGGTGACCCTGCTGAAGTGAACAGGTAATCCCGCGTTCTGACATTGTTTATAAACCATGATCGGCTTCTACCTAGCTCGCAGTTGTTCTCCGTGCTTCGTATCCGCGAGTCGCATCGGCTTAGCTATCTCGTAATTTCTTGTACCAGCATTAAGTGGTGTTGCGAACTGCTCGAGGTCATATACAGATACATTTTTCACGGCCACAATAATAAAGAGGTACGTTAATACATGTAATCAATTATATTTCATCTTCATTAAATTTAATTAAATATATACAATTTTTCCTTTTTCTCAAGTAATTGACAACAAACCGGTCATAAGCTCGTATAATTATTATAATTACAAACTAATTTATTTTAAAAGACACCAGTACAATTCGCCTGTTTTTCCTTCATCGTTATACCAGTAATGTATAATTTTAACAAAGTTAAGTTTAATTAATTACTCCGTATGTTAATTTTTTTTAATAAATGAATAACATAATTTTTGTTTGTTTATAATCATATTTCATAATAAAGATAACACGTTTACATTAATACATAATACATATTAGTCCCAATTTTAATCAAATAATTTTCCATAAATCAGATCCACTTACATCACAACTTCATGTATTTGAAACTCCAGGTGACTTTCCTGGACTTCGATTTCTACGCCTCTTCTTTTTCAAAAAATTAAATTAACAATATTCTCTGGGTAAGCTATATCTATTCAGCACTGAATACCCGTGTTTGAATAGTCCGACTCCACGATATTTGTTTAAAAACGTAACGGTTTTAGATTAAGTTAGTCAATTAAAAAACTTGGCTAATATGTAAAATTCTTATCACACAATCTTATTTACTCTGGATAATTGGTCTGGTCTGGATAATTGAAGCACCAAAATTTGATCTTTATCTAAAGAAGAAATCTGGTCGTAAATATTGAAACGACATGAATTATTACGGAAAATAAGAAGGAACTTACGTTGTGAAAATCATTAAATATGGAGTAGCCAATGTTCTTTGAAATAAGTTCGTTAACAGAAATCTAGTCAAGACAAGTTGTTTTAGAATTTTAATAAAGCATCATTGAATAGATAATTCAACTATGACTTTACGTAGTCGTATTAAATATGACTACCTATCTGTTGTTTTAAAAAGTTTACTTTGCATTACAGTACTAATTTAATTAAGAAAGATGTGCAGTTATTTTTTCCTTTTGTTAGCTAGAAGGATTTGGAGACATTTAACTGTAGACTTTAAACTTTATCCTAATAAAACCATCCTCTGTGATCGTAACTAATATAGATTAATCAGAGTTTATACTATTAATTACTCTAATCGGAGTAAAGTTTGTAAATTAACAAATTTTTCAGTAGACATAATCTTTTATAAATACCTTTTCTTAATTTTTGTAGAAACGTTTACTGAATTCCATATTTCTAGTTAATCGTGAACATTATATTAAATATCTGATGATTTTTAAATTTTATAATATAAATTTTATTTACTCTTTGACGTTATCCACAAAATAATAAATCAATATTAGAATTTTTTTTTTTTAAATTTTACGTATGTAAAATTTTATATAATCCAAAAACGCTCTTTCCTTAGAATAGTACTTTAGTAGGTACACATATAATTAACAAAATTTAAATCGAAGATAGCTTTCGCATGTAAGCTCGTAAACTTTATATATATGATGATCGTAATATTGTCGACTGTTTGTTTACTGGAGCTTTGACAAATGAAGCTTTAGAAAGTACAAACGCAGAAAATCTAATAAGTTAAAAATACTTACAAATAAGTATTATTGGCTTATATTTAGTGTATCCGTTATGAATAAATCGTGAGGTAATTCACAAGTTTACAAGGTGTCCGCTGCGGCTGATCACATCAAATAGTCCGTATTTGGTACATTGATAAAAAATCTTACTTAAAATTTATTTACTGAGCTTTTTTAAATAAGTAAATAATAACTGTGATTAATATTCTGGCTTCTAAATCGTCTGGTCATGGCTGCAGTACCTGACAAAAATTGAGCATTTTCTTCCAAATCTTTCATTCAATTCATCTTCTTTTAAATACATACAGCTTAGTAGTTTTCAAGAACGAGCAGCAGATGCATTTTGTAGAAAATATCAAATCGATAATTTTAATTAATTTCTGCCTTACAAAACGAGCATATTCAAAGAATTTCTAGTTAACTGAAAATTAATTTTCAAAAAAATTACAAGTTAAATCACTCTTTTCCTCAGTAATATGATTTGTTCAGAAATTACATTACGATTTATTAGTTCACATTATAAATATAAAATACTCTCTTCTCTCTCTCTCTCTCTTTTTTCTCTCTCTCTCTCTCGCTGCCTGCCTGCCTGTATGTGTGTGATTGTGTGCGGGCAAGAGAGAGAGAGGAGAGAAACAATAAAGAGATGATTTTATTATGTAGTAAAAAATACCTGTAGAACCCATTAAAAACCCAATTCCAGATATCTTGTTCTTTAATCGGATATTTTAACTGAATTAAGTACTAATTATCGGTTACCGGTTAGGTCCTGGGCATTACAGTTCAGCTAATAGAAGAACAAAACTAATCCTTTTATTAATAATTTAATTGTACTGTTAGCGAATTGTCATCTAGTTCTCATGAACGACGATACAGTATTACAACCGTTTTAAGACTTGCTAAGTATATCAACCGTTTAATGTAATAAAAATACAGATTTTATTTTTTTATTGCGATTTGCTCTTTACAGTTTTTCAAATTTTTCAACAGTCATTCTTTGAAATTTAAGATCAACCACTTTAAAAAATAATTATTTCTTCATCATTTTTTTTTTTTTTTGTTCTTAAATAGAGAAATTAATTAAATAATGATCGATCAATGGTTCGACTAGTAAAAGTTATTATCTTGAAAAAATATAATTTTTTATATAGCGATATCTTAAAACAGAATCGTAAACCATGTCTTCTTATTAACCACAGACTGATTCTTACCACCGAATCTTATTCATAAGACTACTATTTACTCCTGTTTTAAGTTTTATCAGTTTTTTCATTACAAAAAAAAAATAAATTTAAGAAAAGGAAATGCTTACTCTGACTTAAAAGTTTAAATTGTAAACGTTTTTTAGGTCTACCGTTTTTTTAAATTTTTTTCCAAACTATTATAATAATACTAATATTCTTACCTTGTAATCACAAAGTTGTTTTTTAATTTTCATCTCTAAATATAGACTTTGCACGCGTTCTCAAACCACCAACCAACAATTATTGACAAGAATTCTAAAAATTGCACATACTTAAAGCGCATCTACGCTTTTTTTAAGTAAGTATTCGATTTGGAAATGTATTATCGTATTTCAGCAATCATTTGAAACGCCTAAAATAATTAAATACTCCTGAATGATCGGACTGAAATGGGTTAATAAAAAAATATCATTATAACCTACTATCAAACTCATTCATGTATTTAAAACAGGTTCCCTTGTTTTATTTTGTTTTCTAAAATAATATATATTTATGGGCGATTAAAATGTAATAAAAAGGCAGAAAGTCTTGAGCAAAAAGTTATAAGTTGTTAACTAAGATTTTATTAAAAAATAAGAAAAATATATATGTTATTTTGCAACAAAATTTAAAAATAATTTCAAAAATTAATAGAAGGGTATTCATTAACATAACTAGCATGTCAATAACTGCAATTCTACCGTTTGCTTACCAGCATTCATACATTTGTAGTTTAGCAAAGAGAGGTTAATGATCTACGTTACAGCAACTATGGTTCTTGACATTTTTATAGGTTATGAGCCAAAATTTATGTTCTGACGTCGGATTCCTGGGTGTGTCAACGAGTAGGATGCATAAAAAAAAATTAGCAAATCCTTTTATTTTTACGTGGAAAATATCCACAGTAAAACATCACCGACACAGTCTCGTAAAGGCAATAATTTTAAATCAACACTTATCCTTCTCGCTTATCAACAATAATTACATATTATTGAATTTGTAGATCGGATGAAAATACCCGAATATCACAGAAACAGCTAACAAAATAATGACAAAGTACTGTAACAGAAGATTAAAAATAACGTTACCGGTAAAAATTCAAAAGATATTTATTTATAAATAAGGTAAAATTTCATTTATTTACTAATAATTATAAAGAAATAGGGGTTTTTCAAGTGTAATAACTTTTTTAAAGCGTGAGATATAAAATAAACGATTTCGAATTCAATCTCACAAAATAATATTTTTAAACAGGTTAAAAAAGTTTTCTTTCACTCAGAAAACTAATGTTTATAATCAATTGTTTAAGAATATTGCTCTTACAGAAACTAGATTCATAATAAAAATTAGTCTGCTCAATTAGCGGTAAAGACGACGAAAACTATCCAAAAAGACATTTTGTCAAAAACATTTTTTTATGAAACTATTTTAGTTACAAAATTCAGATTCAATTTAGAAACTATATTATTACGAGTATAAAATAAACTTCCAAATAGAATGTTTTCTCATCTGACAAAGTTAACTAATAACTTATAAATTGGATTAAATATTGAAACTAGACAAAAAGTATTTAATAAGTTTACTAAGATCAATTCAATATTCATCCTAAAAATCATTTAAGGGAGGTATTATTATTGACCAGCCTTAAAAAAGATAACTTTTAGTTAAAGTGACAAAAGTCACTTTTCAGTGGGCGTGCACCCAAAAGAATTAATCTTTAATAAAATTTATAAGGGACTTGAAATTAAAGACATATTGAGCGATTTCTTTCTGACTAATAAATTTTTCAAAATGTGTACTATACAATCATATGAGAACTAATTAATTTTTACTTCAATATATATATATATATATATATA
>JAAAKQ030137490.1:0-13319 GCA_010016005.3 Zanna intricata | reverse complement strand
AGGGACAGGGGGAGAGGAGAGAGAAGGAAGGAGAGAAAGGAGAGGGAGAGAGAGAGAGAGAGAGAGAGAGAGAGAGAGAGAGAGAGAGAGAGAGAGTGATGGGGGGGAGTTATTTACTAATTACTGTTTTTATGGTTAATTTACATATATAAATAGATGTAAATTATTTTTTAATTGACAGAAAAAAGAGTTATACTACACAAGCAATGATAATGATTAAAATATGAGTTAAGTAAAATTTGTTTATATATCACTGATAATTATCTCTTGTTATGCTATTTATGTTTAATAACACTGGGGAACAAAAAATAATATATATTTTTTTGTTCTTTTGAAGTTATATTACAAAAGATCAAAAATCTTTATTACAAAATTTGACAGTTAGCATAGCTGAAAGATATGATCACAAAAAAAGGAACCATTTAATTAGTATATTCAGGTGCATACACTGCATAATATGCATAGTATTTGTGTTCATCCCCGCTAAATTTTCATCCGCTTTTATGTGTTTAACTGCTTCATCAATTTCTTCGTATACACACTCTACCTCATCATCATCATCGTGGGCACTTGTAGGCATATGATGTTAACAATCGTTGTTGGCTTAGGTTTTGATTTTATCCTTATTACAATGATTCTAATGCTAAATTTTTTGAAATACTCTACTCTCTTCCCAATCTTCTTGTTCATTATGAAACCAACTCCTGTCTGCCCTTTATTTGACAAGTTAATTCTAAAAACACCTGACCAAAGGTTGTTTTTCCTCTTCCCACCAAACCTTGCTAATTCTTGCTATATCTACATTTAATCTAGACACTTCCCTCTTTAAATTTTCTAATCTACTAATCTTTTTCAGACTTAACATTACACCCTTCGATCATAGAATATTAAAAAAAAAAATAAAAATAATTTCATAAATTCAGAATAATGAAAAAATGCAGTTTAAACTCTAATTATATAATAAATTTAATATAATTCAGTTTCTTAATACTAATAAATAGTCGTGGAAGTTTTTATAAAACTTATTATTTCATAAAAGTTAACTATTTGTGAATAGAATATATTTTGATAATAAAAATTATTCTGTTTCATAATTAAAATTTTTAGAATTCTTTTTATTCTATAATATTAAATGAGTATAATATTATAATTTATTTTTTCCATACCACCATGTCCAGTTGCACAAGCAAATATTAGCCAACATGAAGCTAAAGCCCAGATATGTCTGTGTATAGACTTGTATAATGTGTCATAAATTGGATCATATACATGTGTTTCCTTTTGGAAGGGTAATATGCCAAATATTACACCAACAAATGCAATACCCGATAACAGCCATCCCAAAATAATTGTTTTCTAGAAAAATAACATACATGAATGATTTTTCATTATTATTAATAATACTAATATTAAAATAATCTAAAGTGTTTCATTTCCATCCATAATAATCTGTCATATTCTTTTATTCAAATGTTTAATCTATAAACATATTTTATATTTTTATATAAATATCATGTGATTGTTTACAAGTTCATAGAAAATATGATACTAATTGCAGTGGATAATACTTATAAAATTAAATTATTTATTTTCTTTTGATTTCAACCAATGAAAATATTTGCAGGTCTATAATTTAAGGAAGTGAAAGTTACAGAAGTTCTACATAAATTCACTTCCAAATGAAGATAATTATTGTTTTTGTTTTCATTAATTTTAAATAATCTGCACTAGGTTACAAATAGTTCTGCTCTTATGAGAGTAGTTGGTTCAAGCTATGAACCCCAAGCATAAACTTTAGCGCACACTTAACAGTTTTTTAGGGATTTTTCAGAAAGTTCATTGGTATAAGCAGTTTTAATGAGTTTAAACTCAAGATCTTTTTCATTATTTTTTGAAAATGAATGGGGAATATTTTGGTTTGAAAAGCTTTTCCTGATTGACCTAGGAAGAGATTATAAACAGCATTGTTCAAGAATATCACAACTATTGAATCGATTAGAAAGATGTCCAGAGTTTCAAATTGAGGACTAATCCAGTGGATAAGATCTATTTTTCACTTTTAGAATGTTATTACTGATGGAGCTTCTTTATCAAAATGCTGAGTGAATTTATTTGTTATGATTTCACATTTTTCATTTGCATGTGTATGCTTATGCAGCTAAATACTAACAAGTTTTTCTTTATTTGGAAACTAGACTGTGTCATTAGCTTTGCACCATTTTAACACAACATTGCAAAAATAAAAATTTTCACTGAACATATGAAAAAATTATCAACGTCTAACAAACCTGTTGCTTTGCTGAGTAAATTATACCAGCTAATTAACTTTTGTAATCACCTAGTATAATTTAACAATCTTTTTATTATATCATGAAAAAGGACTTTGTGGCCAATTAGTACTAATTGACTTTGTCATTAGAACCCTTCAACTAGTAGAAAATAAATTTCCTAACACACTGCAATCTCTCAATTGTTCAGTGATCCCACACAACCGTTTATGATTTATACATTCACAGAATATTTATGTTACAATATAAATATATATGGTGATTATAAGAAATATTATTCAAACATTTACATTATACAATCGAAGCACTGTGTTACAGAACACATGGTTTCACTACTTATTTATTTTCATTCAGAGAGTTTCATTACAGAGAGCTTTGACCATAACATATTGGTTATTATATATCATGAAACCTCTGAATAACAAATGATTAAGAGTACCACAAAGTGTAACACACAGTAATATTATTCATAAAATATCAAAATTAAGTCAAAACAAATATACATATCTAAATAATTGACAATATAATTTAGATACAAAACATACACATACTTTGCTTGGGTAACCACAATTAATGAAGGAATTTTCTGAATGGATTTACTCAATCATGTGGTTTTTAAATAACTACAGGCTTTCCAGAAATGAACATCTGGTGATTTATACAGGTAGTGAGCCTGTTTTCATAAGTACTGAAGGATAGGAGTAGTTCAGGTTATGAAATTGTGAAAAGATAATCTGAGTCAGATAAACCCCTAATTTTGGCTGCTACTATATAGAGGACCATCCTAACAGTAAGAGTATTCTTTTTTGAGCAATTATATTTAACTCCTCTTATGAAAAAGTACTGGATGGATTCTTATCAGAGGCTTCACAGTATAAGTGAATATAAAAAATTGTTTTTACTTACTCTGGATATTGGTGTTAGACTGTTTTTAAATTTATATAGATAAATTCCTAAACCAAAGCCTAATAGCCAAGATGCTGCACGAGCATGTGTATATACATAATTATCTACAGTTATTCTGTCGCATTCAGCCCTTCTGTTTCAACAAATTAGAACATGATTAGTTTACAGAAGTTAGATATCCAGTTTGGAGTAACATTTTTAAATTCTAAAATAAATTACTTTGACCAGTCATATACATAACAATAACAGGCTGGAAATATATTCTGTGTTTATTTCATGATTCCTTACATTTCAATATAGGGATTGTATTATACAAGTGAATGTGTTTTTTTAAAAAATAATCAGTGAGGTATAATTTAATTTACACACTGTGCTATATAAATGAATATTGTATGAAATTTGGATATTGATTTAAGAAAAAGATGTACGTGTTGTTATTATAAATATTCAATGACAGTGCAAGGCTATACTGAGATTAATTAATGTAGTGCCAATGAGGTCACAGTGGTGATGTGCATCCAGTTACAATAAACCACTAAGTAACATTACTTATGAGCCAACTAATCTTTTAGAAATGAGTGTTTTATGCACTGACCAGTGCAGTGTTTTTGGATATTGAAAAGTTTACTAATTCATTTATATTGTAACTGTGAATATAATATTACTTACATACTTTCATTCTTACAGTCTCTTAAATGACACTACATGGTTAAGACACATTATTTTTGTATTATTTTATTATTTATTACGTATTATATTTTTAATTATAAAAATAAAAAAATAAAAATGATACAGCAAGAAAAATCATTGTTTAATATTAAAAACACATTTATTTCTTCACTAGCAATTAGGTTTGGAACATTTGTTACATGAAGCACATACTACACATCAAACATAATTATGGACTTAATTTTATACTATTTACAACTATACTTTAATCATAAATTGTATTAGTAAAAACAGTAGTATTTTTACACTAATATGTGTTTGATGAACAGATGTACTTTAATGTGATTTTGAAAATGTTTAATGTTACAGAGTTTAAAGTGTCTTTTAAGTAGTTCTATAGGAATAATGTAATCACAAGGAGGACATTTATTAATGAATGATGAAGAAGGAGAGCGTTTTAAAACCATTTGATTCTATAAGAACTCCAAGAGGATATATAATAAAAATTTTAATTAAACATTTCCGTGCGGTAATTCATAATCTAAATGAATGTTGTCACAAAGAGAATGTTTTTTTTTAGTGAAGGAGATTCATTCCTTCAAATATAATTAGTTTTTGTAAAAAATTAAACTGTTAAGTAAAGGAGAACTGAGCACAAAATTGAATTTATTGATGTATAATAATGACATGTTTAGTTGAGACTATTATTTAAATGGAGATGACTTGAAGTATTATTCATTAAAAAAAAATTGCAAGTAAATGAATTGCAGTTAAATTGCAACTGAGATATTTAAAATGATTGAAATGAAATGCTTACATATGATAATGCATATTGTTTAACATTTCCATGTGTATTTATTTTTATCATAACATGTGTGAATTCGTTCTTTTTAATAAGTATATATTTATAAATCAGTTTATATTTTTTGAAAATTAATTGCGATTAATGACAGATTGTCCTAAATTATACAGAAAGTATATCTTTTACATTTTAATTTATATTTATCATTTATCAATATCAAAATATTTATACTTTGATATTGTACTATAGCTGTTTGATTTGTTATAAAAAAATGTTTCTGAAATTATTTCAATAACTTAGATGGTGGTATGATGAACTGCTGATAACTGAATAGAATGGTTTTATTGTGAAGTTATAAACTTCAATAAGAAAGTCACAAAGTATGTTACTCCAAAGTCTCAACTAAACTTGTCATTGATTATAGATTTATATGTTTGTAACAAAAAGAGGATGTGATTTGAATGTCTACTAGACTTGTATTATTGCTCACTGGCAGAGGAGAGAATAGATCTTGTGAATATTTGGTCAAGTGAAATATCTGCTGCTATTTTTTATCTAAATTTTAATAGAAACATTGAAACTTTGTGAGTATGTGTCTGTGTGTGTATTTATATAGTATCTATTCAACATATTTAAAAGATTAATTTGATTATGTAAAAGACTTTATCAATAATAACATAGTGCAGTTATGAGTTACGGAAAATATGATGATGGAGTAACTGACATGTTTCAGAAACTTGTTGATGGAAGAGCTACTCAATTTACCTTTGGATAATGCAATAGATTTTTCTACACAATATAATTTTTCATTTTAATTTAAATCAGCTCGATAGAGTTAAGTTTAGGTTGGTATGGTGTCATTTCTAACAAACTGTGAGCTTACTTCTCTTAGTTTGTGAATACATAAAAAAAGCTTTTTTAGCTTTGCCTATTCATATAGTTCATGTTAGGTAACATCTGCTGATCATATCTGTAATTTGTAGCAATTCTATTTGTGTTTGCTTTTTCTGTTAGAATTCATAACCTGATTAATTTTCTATATAAGTTGTTGCTGATTATCAAAACTGAACGAAGGTGGAAAATTTGGTAATAATTTTTTAACCACTTTTCATATTTCTAAATATTAATGTATCTCCTAGTTTCTCATTCAATTTATGTTCAGAAAAATCATTGGCATTTCTATAGCTGCATTGTCAGTAAGTTCTATTAACAGTATTGGTTGTATGATATCCGTTTTTTTTTTTTGTAGTTGTTGACAATCTGTCCAAAAAGATAGATTAAATCAGCCCAACCAACAATTTTCACTTGTGTTGAGGGAATATATTTTTTCTGAGAAAATAGTTGGTTTAACTTCTCTTCTTAAATCTGTTTGTTTAGGTTTTAAATAATGTGTTCAGTTTTATAAGCATTAAGAATGTTTTCTATGTTAGCAATTTTTACGGCATATATGAAAACATAGAAATTGTAAACATAATATTTTTTAAAATAAATCTTCAAAAATTTTAATTATAACTTTCTTCTTTATTCCTTCACAAATTGTTTCTGGCAATCTAAAAATTTCATTTTCTCTCAGTCTATTCGATTTTGTTAAAAACATATTAAACATGTTAAAAAAGTGTTGATTAATATATTACAAATGTTAGCTATACCAGGTTGGATTTTGTAAATATAATATTTCTGGACCTTTCCTCTGAAATTTTATTGTAAACATTTATTATGTTCATCTACTTTTTCTTTTTGTCATAATCTTCGATTAGATCTTGGTTGAGCATTGTAGAGATAAGTGTAGTAACATCTACACAAGAAATGTCAATTGAACGAAAGATATTAAAAACTATTGAAAAACATTGCTGATAGTAATACTGAAAAATACTGTTTGTTGGTAATAGGATACTGGAGAATGGAAATTTCTATTATTAACTAAGTATTACATTTTAAATTCAATAGAGTCTGGCTACAATATTTCTCGGACAACCCAGTTCAACCACTGTTCACATATATATTTACTCTTGGTAAGTTTCAAATCAGTTACTCTTTTGTTGTCTGAATTATCTCATCTAAATCCGTATTTCTTCCCAAATGAATACTTGGTTCACAGATTTAAGTTAATCATATTATTAAAAGTCAGTCATTCTTAGTTTACAAAATTTTAAATTAAATTTTAACATTTTCTTTATTTTAATTCAGTGAAAATGAATATATATAATATTCAAGCTAATATAAATTGAATGAAAAATTAGACAATAAACTTTGATTCAGGAAAAATTATACAAGTTTTGATTCCTTATATTTTCAAAAATAATGAAAACAATATTTTCAATAATTCATTTCATTCTTTTAAAATTACATAAAACGTTAATGTAAATATTAAAAAACTCTTTATCTATTTTTTTCAGTTTAAAACTAATCTTAATACTTACTAGTATCATTAACATATAGTATTGCTTTGACTATTGAGAATACTGCTTAGATATTTGGTGAGAGTATTTATTTATTTTAAACTGTTCTAGTATGTTATTTTAGACCACTAGAAATACTATGAGTGGCACAAACTGTACATGATCAGTAATTTTTTTAATGCCTTAAAAAGACTACTATAATCTAAAAATTTACTGCAGTACTGCGATAAAAGTTAGACTTTTATTTATTTTATTTTGTTTCCATATTTCAATTTGTAGTATCATAACAAGACACACAGGACAGGAAGAGCTATTCTTTGAAGAAGGAATGTTTGTAGAACCTACTTCAGGACTATTAAAATGTTTAGGTAAAGAGGGAAAAAAGAATATTATAGATTGTTGAATATAATTAGGTGTAAACATATAATGGATAAAGGAAAAAGACAGGTGTTCAGTTAGTTGCCTATCCTATAAAATATCTATCTTCAGAAAATTGTAAACAAATGTTTGATAATAAAAAGTAGAGTACCACCTGTTCATAGAGAATGAATTGAAAGCATCTGTTTTGCTGATGACATAGTATTACTAGCAAAGAATGAAATGAAAATAAATATGATGGTACACGCCTTGGATAAAAAGTATAAGAAAGCTTAAAAGAATTATCTTTAGAAATACAAATATAAGCCCAAGAATATAAGTAAAGTACTAGAGGAACAAGTTACTTCAGATATCTTTGCATCAATACTAGTAAAAACAGAAAATTAAAACAAGGATTCAATGGCAAAACAGATCTTTAGTATGAAGAAGGACTTCTGTGTGAGCATCTGGATAAAGATTAAAATAGAGAGTTGGTAAAATGTTTTTAATGGAGTGAGACACAAAATATAAGGGACAAAAACATGAACTGATGAAAAATGATGAGCTATAAGGAGTTGGAGAATAGAAAAAAGTAATTTAAGTAATTATAAAAAAAATTGGAAAGAGCATTGTGTAAGAAGACAAAGTGTTATGAGTGAAGTACTAAGAGTAAGTATTAAAAGTTAATTGTTAACTGTAAGGTATGGTGGTTGGAAAGAAAAAAAGAAGATTAATGAATATCAAAGAAGACAATTATGAGTAGGTAAAAAGGTTGAATGTAGGACACTCATCATCTGTGTTATAACAACAAATGTGTACATTAAAAAAAAAAAAAAAAAAAAAAAAAACCAGATTATACTTTTGTGTAGATTAGATTTACTATTTAAAAATAATACATCAAATAAGAGAGGATAATAAGGGTTGTAATATTTATTTAGATTTGTATTTGGTAAGAGTTAACTGCAACATACCCTAAGATGAAATATCCAGCTGATATATGGTTATAATAGGGTTGAAGAATTGAAATTACAACAGAAACACTGATCAAAACACTGAGCAAATATCGCACTGTCCAAGGATGGTTCATTAAAGGATATAGTAGTAGTGGTGACAACCAAAATAATTGCATATCAACTGTAGTATACCATGTCTGTGCTCCACACTGAAATATACCAAACAGTTTAGATATTTTAAGACATTTTAAATATTTCATAATTAGTGTGAATTTTTCAATCTATATAAATTCAATAATCATCCTATTGAATAGAAGCTATGAATATAATTACATTGTTTGAAAATAGAATTAGGATAAATGAATGAATTAAAAAAATTCAGAATTGCTGGACAATTCTGAGTTTCATAGTAAATCTTGTTTTTTAAGAATGAGAATCAAAAACAGGTGAACTATTTGTGAGAAATTAGTTATTTAATGGAAAATTTTACTACCTCAACTAACACAATTTTTCATTGTAAGAATATAAAACAGTTTTTTTTTTAAAGATTATTATTCTATATTTTTTCTTTTTGAATGGAATTCTGGATGAAACAAATTAAAATCTAATGTGCTTGAAAATAGTGTTTACAAATGACAAAGTGTTTTCAACCAGTTGCACTTATCCTAAGTGACAGTAATGATATATCTCTTACATAGACTTTCAATTTTAGAACCGTGAATCTTAGATGATGAACTCAATGCATTAATGTCATCTGAAAATTATGTATGTGTAAACAGCTTAAAACCACACAAATTGATATAACAGTGTACTCTGAATTATTCATAAACTAAATAAAAGTAAAAAACACAAAAATAATTAAAAGGAAGAATAAAGAGAAAAACACAAAGGATTAAATAATCAAAATAAAAAAAAAATACATTAGACTATAAAAAATAATCAATGATTCTGTAAAAGAAATATCTCTCAGTAAATCAGATACAAGATAGAACAAATTAAACACAATGAAAACACACCCATACGTGCACGCACGCATGCACACACACACACACACACACACACACACACACACTTGGTGAGGAATAAATGAACTAAATTATTCTGACTCAAGACAGTTCTACAATGTATAAATTGAATGTAGCTTCAAACATACTCGTACAATGAAGAAATGAACACCACCTTAAGAGTAGACACTATTATTAAATGCAAATAATATCTGCCATCCACATAGAAGAAATACATTATAAATCTATCTAATTTAAATTAACAACTTTATATATGCATATATAAATAAACCTAAACACACATTTTTTAAACATTTTGAAATTCACAAAAACACATGACACCAATATAATAAATAGGCAGATAAAATTTAATGTACTTTTGATTGCATTCTAATTAAGTGCCTTTTTAGCTCTAAAGATGCTTATAGTAAGGTTGCTTGCAACAAGAGAATCATTGTCATTTGTGATGTACAAATAAATATAGTTAAAAACATTTTAAATTATAAAAATGGGGTATCCATTATGTTTAAATTTGGTAGGAAAAATGTGAAAAAAAGTTGTTTAAATTTGGTTCATAACTTGGTCTAGATTTGGTTAATAATTAATTAATTTTCAGTTATGACTACAACTGTTCAAAAGCACCACTAAGTCAAATTTGGTTATTTTATAAAAAAACTGATTTATATATTTATTTAATATAGTTGTTTTCGCAACTGTTCAAAGTGATGTATTATTTACTTTAATAGAGACACTAACTTATTTACCAACAATATAGATTGTCAGATTGACTGCTTAATCAGATGAAAAAGAAAGCACTTTGCAAAAGGACTGAGGAGCAGTGGAATGTACACCCAGTACATAAAAAAAAAATTATCTCAGAACATATTATATCATATAATATCTGCTCCAGATTATATCTTGGCAATTATATCTTCTGAAAATATTAAAATAAATTAAATTACAGATTTATTAATTTATTTAATTAATAATTTAAATTTAAATTTTATATAATTTATTAATTATAAATTTAAGTAACTGAACACACTTTAGTTTTACATACCAGATTTTCTGAATCATAATAATTATTAACGTAGAAGAGTGATGTCCACCAATTTTTTACACATGATTTCTTTATTGCATCGTAATAGAGAGGACAAAGTGGACCATCACATAATCTGTCAGATAATGTGGCATAAAATAATAAAAGCCCAGCCAAAGCTGGCGTCAGCCTGAAATTATAATAAAAAAATATATAAAAGCAAATCTGATAAATCTCTATTATCTATGCTATTTCTTTATAAATAATGTTAATTTACTGATCTAGTTAAGTATGTAATTTATAATGTGTATTTTTCCCCCATCTTATAAGATTTTTCATCATAACAGAAACATTTTGCTTTAATTACAAAAGACAATAACAATATTAGATACTGAATAATGGTCTTTTATTGACGTATTATATCATTCAAGAACACACAACATTAACAGAGACACTTAAAATGTTAATGAATTGTGTGGTAACAATAAAAAAGAGGCTTAAGTTTCTGCTTGCATTTCAAGTACTAATAAAAGAAAATTTAGTTATAATATCATTATGCTGAAGTTCTAGACATGATAATTATGTTAACAGTGAGCAGAAGAAATCAAGAAAAGAGAGTAGTTTCTTTTAACTTATTATTTCATTACCTGGTTGGTTTCATTAATGGAAAAGGAATAAAGAAGCTATGCTTATCAGAGAGAGGATTGGAAAAGTGAAAGTTTTAAGAAATACACCATAAAGCAAGAAAGAGAAAGTAAGAAGCTATACAGAAACTTGATTAATGAATTAATAAGAGTGTCACAGAATCCAAAAAGAAAACTGGCATGTAGATGAATTCTTCAGTATAAAAAATTAGAAAGAAAAGGAAAAGGACACTATGAACGAATGTAAAAAAAACAACAACAAAAAATCACAGAAACATATAAATGAAGGAAGGGTATAGGCATTAAAATGGTTAGTAATAGAAATGGTAAGTGTTATACAAGAAGGAAGATGCATTTAAAAGATGGAAGAAATATATGAAAGCATTATACTAATCAAGTAGAAAACTACACGGTCATCCTAGAAAAGATCAGATTGAAGTGGAAGAAGATAAAGGAACAATCTAACAATTGAAGTTATTCATTCAATAATATATATGAAGAATGGAAAAGGTATATTTACAATTGAGTTGTCAACAGATATGATTAAGTTTCTTGAAGAAGGAGTACTAGAGGTAGTGAAACTGCATAACAGAATCTATAAATTTGAACTTAAGACTTTATTAAAAGAAAGATTCCAATCTTCAAAAAGATGATACAGTAAAGTGTAATGATTATAGGACAATTAATTTAAATTCATAATCAGCATAAATTCTTTTGTAACTTTTGAAGAAAAGTTTGAATAAAAAATAATATTATAATTAATGTTAATTAATTATATATATATATTAATTTTATATATTAATGTTAATTAATTATGTAAAAATAATGTTAATAATTAGAATGGTTACAGAATTCAGAAAGGAAGAAAAATATGAATTAGCTAAATTAGATCTAAAAGATGCTATTGAGGTAATAAGAACTATCCAACAAGTATGCAGTAAAAGGTGAAAGGGTAAGTATATGTTTTATGTATTTAGATAAAGGATGGAATAAATCAATAAAAATTTAAAAAAGCCAACAATTGGATTGGAAAAGTATAGTTCTTTACATAATGTAAAGAACTATACCTGGATCAAACCGCTATGAAAGTAAAGACTGCTTAGACCTGGGATAAATAGTAATTCAAGATTTCTGTTTACTACTAACCTTGTTTTCTAGATAGATATGTTGAAGCTAGTTCTCTAGATAAAAGTGTTTTCAGACATGTGGTAGGAAGGAGAATTCTGAATTACTAAATTAGTTATATTATTTAACTTTTATTATTAACAGAATGTTGTTTTGTGCTAGTAGTTTAATCCAACAAAACTGCACCTTTCTTTTTTTAATTCTGTGAACTACATTAGTTTGAAATAGTATATAAAAATCTAAAATAAAATTCCATCAAATTAGATATGTCTAAATTTATGCTAATTTTTTTTTACTTTGAATTGCATAATTTCATTTAAAATTATTAAGTCACTTTAATCATTATTAAGTCATTTTGATATTTGAGTTGACAAAGATTCAGATGAATTCAGAAAAACAATGATTACAATTAATTTTTGAGTTTTATTTGAGATTATTATTTATTACAACACTTAATTCACATAAAAACTTAGAGTAAAAATGCTAAAACTATAAAAGTATTTCCTAAAATGATAAGAACAATTTAATTTTTAAAGAAATTTTGTATTTTTATAAGTTATGCTTTAGCTTATTCTTACCTCATATATCGATGTAGGTAAAATTTCGCTATATTGAAGCTCTTTTCTTTGTTAATTTTCTTCAAGAATGTGTATGATAATAACATTCCACTCATTACAAAAAATGTGTCAACAGAAATAAAACCATTTGTAATAAAAGCATGGCTCCAATCTTGAATAATCTGTGAAACATTATTAACAATTAATTTTTTAAAATTAAACAAGTAATTTAAAATAATTTTGGATGTTCTATAGCTTAATTGAACAAGAATTTTATATTATGACATGATAAAAATATAAAAATTTTATAATTACAGATAATTTATAATAATATTTGGAGTAATCTGTATATATAGATAAATTGATGAAAATTTGTATACACATTCTTGTTACATTGTAAATGCACAGTAGGAAATGATGTTTTGAAATTCCAAGTTTAAAGGGTTAACCTACCGGGTTGGTCTAGCGGTTAACACAACATCGAAAATCAGCTGATTTGAAGTCGAGAGTTCTAAGGTTCAAATCCTAGTAAAGATAAAAATTTTTATATGGATTTGAATACTATATCGTGGATAC
>JAAAKQ030137435.1:0-13322 GCA_010016005.3 Zanna intricata | reverse complement strand
CATGGCATTTTTCACACACGCTACAATTCATTCATCTCATCCTCTGAAGATATAACTTAACGGTGGTTCCGGAGGTTTTAACACAATTTTAAGTTTTGTATTACAATTAAGCCGTTATTTAAACAAGTCAAAAATTAATCGTATTATGGAATTAGAGTAAGTGAATTCAATCTCGGAAGGACTTCGCTTCTTTTGAAACCAGGAGGTTTTGGAAGAACGCAATAATTAGTTCACCTGAACAAAAAAAAAAAAAAACCACTGAATACGGTAAAGAAAAGAGGAATCATAATTTGTATGAAATTGACAAAATCTATAAAGGCATAGAATAACTTAGCTATCTGTGTTAAACGGCTTTAAAGCACTTTTAAAAATAAAAATTATATAATCTGGAAAATAAAAAATTTCTTCTTAATGTTTATCAGTTGAAATATATTAATATATATTGATCAAGTAAATATTTCACATCCGCAAAATTCCCACCGGAAAGGGGCTCTGGAAAACACCTGTATAAAAGAATCTTGCATAATCAAATTTTATTTATTAAAAAATCTTCGTTTAAAGAGGGTTTTTTTTATCAAGATAATAATGAGGTCCCTTTAAAATTTTTGTTTATTTTGGCCGAAACTGATATTAGGATTAAAAGATTTCCGTTCTGTAAGTTAAAAAATATATATATATATATATATATTTGTATTGTTCTTTTTTGGAACAAGCCATTAATATAACTTTTTTTTTATATTAAAATAAATAGTTGCTTTATTTCTTTGCCGAATATTTATGGTTGATACTCACTTCGTAACAAACATAACAAAGTGATTTGTTTTTAATTTGTATTTAATGTTTTTTTAATTTTATTTCGCTAATGAATATTTTCTCAATATCCTCTCTCAGTCGGTCTTTTTTTAATCAGTATCTTTTTTTGTTCCGTAAATTATTATAGGTAAGACAATCTGAATAAAAACCTATGATCATTAAAAAAACCACCACTATTTCATCGATGATTTAGTGATATCTGTTAATAAAAATGGATTAAACTGCTTAAGGGTGTTCCGAGTAGGAAGCGGTGAATTCTGCTATGTTAATGCACAAGTTAAAGAGAAGACTTTCGAAGACTACTAAACCCTAAAGAGTAGCTGAAAGATCGGTTATAAAGGTGTCTACTAAGCCGCGGTCTGCTTTTAAAGGTTCGATTAAAAAATCGAAAAGCCTTCTTTTTTAAAGTTGCGCAGAGCTATAATTACATGCTTCGGTGTATATATGACATACTCCTTCGAGGCTATTACCATTTAGGAAAAAACTCTCCAAACAGAATTAATTATGAAAATACGAAACGGATAGGATGTGGTGGTGTTCATTGAGCGTCTGTAGAACGATGAAATGCTCCAGGGGAAGGTATAGCATATCCCGGTCAGGCATGGTATTTTTCACACACGCTACAATTCATTCATCTCATCGTCTGAAAGTATACCTAACGGTGGTTCCGGAGGGTAAACAAAAAAAGGGGGGAATGTATAGCTGATTCCGCCGCTGTCCCAAATTTATTTATATTGTCCTACACTTCCCTAAAGAGGAAGTTTCAAGCTCTTGATTTGTAAATAATTGGTAGAACGAAGGGGGAACTTGTTTATTGGAAGGTTTGTGTATTAACTCATAACAGATTTGGAGAATCTATGTGCCTCTATATCTATATGAACGATCATTGCTCAGGCAGTGTCATGGAAATTTTGTGCAGTATTTGAATTGCTTGGTTTAACAGCTTATGAGTCTTGTGTCTCTGAAAGAGTGGTCCAGTCAAATAAAGATGTGATATGTAACTACGCTTCTCTTTCAGATGCCAGAGATTTCAAGAAAACTGCTACAGGTAATGAAACTTCAAGGAAATTGGCATTTCTTTTATGACGAAGCTTCGCGGTGAAAGTCATACTGCCGGACTGTGGAAATTCTTCGGTGAGGGCGCTTATTTTACTTTCATCGATAAAGGTGGGAAGCCTCGGATCTTCTAAGAAGGTGGATCCAATCCAATAAATTTTATACACGATCGTAATTACAAACAGTACCTAACTAGCAAAGCTAAAAAAGTCCCGTAGTGAAAACCAGCCCGGCAACCTAATGAAGGAGTTATTTTCATTCTAGAATAATTATTTTACTAACTGGGCAATTTTAGTCATTACATTACATGAGAGTGGCGACAGACAATTCACTAAGTCTGTCAACACTTATTTTATACGTCACCTTTTACACGTTACCTATTTCTACACCTATTTTATACGTCAACATATTGTAAAATGTAAATTTAATTTTAATAAAAAAATGATTGTTAATTAATTTTATGCAGAATAAGAAGAAATCCTAGGAACATACTCAAATTCGATGTCATTAGGTGTACCAATGGTGAGAGGGTGTAAAAGTGTTCATTTAACCGATAACAATAGGGAATACCTTTCCTATATATTACCTTACCTTTTCCTTTTACAGTGAATATAAATTCGGTGTAACTTTGTTGCGACATCTAAAAGGAGATGCTTCAATCTCTGCCCGATCCTAGCCTTTAGTTTATTCATGTTAAATGAAAAGAAGACAGAATCGGAACAAGCGTGTCTTCTTAAAAAAATTCGTATTCCGTAAGATCTGGTGATCTCGTTGGCCAACTATGTCGTCTTTTCGGAACTTGATGAGATTTCCACAATCTCTGTTAAAATCGTAATCGATATTCTCGCATAATGGACTGTAGTTCCCTCCTGCTGCAACCAGTGTTATTCCCTGAAAAATCGTTCAATTAATCGCTGAGAAACATTTGTTATACTGTTTTCAAGTCATGCGTGACCACCGTCATTAAAAAAAATTTGACTCTAAAATCTTTTTGGCGACACTGAACAGCACAGTCATTTTTTCACTACGTAACCGTTGTTGATGTAAAAGGTAGCCCAATAACCGAAGTTACGGTTTCTTAACATAACTTCTTACATGATAGTGTGCTGCTTCAAACAGCAAAGTTTAATTCTTGTTCTTAATTCTTTCTTTTTCGTCACATGTTTTGATAAAAAAAAAAAAATTCAACGAAGATAACTTCCGTTAAAATCGCCTTTCCAAATTCCTAGACGATTCGTTATTTTTACCGAAGAAAAAAAATGTAACGTCAGTAATCTGCCCAAAATGCTCGTGACGTGCCCAATGACAGTATACTATCCTGCACAAAATAATACTTTTTTACAGTTTCTAGCATCCAATTTTTTTTTTCGGGCGTGGGTGCTTCTTACTCACAATTGACCTCATAGCTTTTAACCCACGTTGATTACGGCATGAGCTGATGGAACCGGATCATGATGCCGAAGTTGAAAGTGGCGACAAAATTCTCGTCAGGCAACTTGATTGATTATAGGCACCTTTTTATAATGTTCTTTTTACCATTTTATAAATGCTTGATATAAACTCCCTACTAAAGCTGCATTTTATCTAACCGACGTTGACAGGGACGATGCCGTCATAAGTCTTGTCAGTTTAAATAGGCAGGCAGTACCAAAAACTTGTCACTTTCCGCGCCTAACTAGAATTATTTTATATTTCCGAAAATAATTTTAACGGATGGCTAGACCAATATACTTGCATTACTTAGCAACAATATACTTGCTAATTTGTTAGTAAATTTACTTTTCTCTGCAAAAACTTATGTTAATAAATATAGAGCAAGGAAACATTTTTCGGAATTTTCACCTGAAGATTCTTTTAGTAATAAAAATAGTAGATAATTAACAAAAGGTTCGAAGCCGGAATATACATTATTTCATTCATCCCTTAGTGTATTATTTTCTGTGATATTATCAGCGTGTTTTTTACTAACACGCTGATTTTTCGTTGGTTTCTATTACATAATGATAAGATTAACTAAATACTTTTTATTTATTGATGAGGATTTTGATTTTTCGTAGCCTTGGGGGTCTGGCTCGTGCATTAGCTGTGGCCAGAAGGTCTCATTCGATGGAACCGCCCGTTCGTCGACCTTCCGTAGTAACTAGCAGCCAATCACAAATCATCAGGTGAGAGTGTTGTTGTTAACACTTGCGTGTTGTCCTTTCCTTGAAAATATTTCGTCCGGCACTAACCGTTCTTATTAACAAAATTTGTATTTTTTTTTTTTTGTACTTTTAAATATTCTAACTATCGTAGTGTTTTTTTTTTTTTAATTTTTTAACAATTATTTACTTTTATTTATTTATCTTTTGATTGTAAAACGCCTGTTTTTTTTTTATATCTTTGAATGATTTCATCGTTATTTATATTGGAGGTTTTTATTTATTTGTTTTTTTTTTTTATTGCATATATTTAATAATTTATAAAAGTTAGTTAGAATTACCAACAAAAGAGAATACAGTTGCCCCGTTAGCGTGTGTAAAAGCTGTTAACCACATGTAATTTTTTAGTGTGCATCCTCCCTATTTACAGTAACTCCTTATCGAGAAATGTGCATGGGAATCGCGCCGTGATTGAATGGCATTAAAATTAGAACAACCCTGTGCAGTAGTTGAATATACTTAGCGATTTAATTTCATGTTATCTATTGTGTTAGCTTCTGTTAATCAGAATTACCACTTGCTGCTATTTTTCTTAGAGCGTGATAAGTTAAATAATGCAGTTCTGTTGTAATTGACGTACAGCTTCTATTCCGAGTAGATCATACCCCTGATGTATTGTAATAAATAGAAAGAAAGCTGATGTTATTTTATTATTCTAAAAGTAGTTGATTACAAAGATTTATTGATGATATCTTATTAACGTATAGAATATGCAATAATTAGTTACTACAGCTAAAGAGAGGGGACTACCAACACCATAGGGGAAAGACACCCACCTTATGACTATTCCGGTGGCCACACCAACCCCTCCGTTTCTAGCCTGGATGAGCTTCACTGGAGGTTGTCTATGAACGCTCTAAATGATTACATCTCACAGTCACTAGCCAGTCCTCGGTCGGGATGCCACCGATGCAAAAGCCATGGTAGACATTTACATCAGTGAAGTTTTACTCAGCCGCTGCCTTCGCTTTAGGATTCTTTTTTTTTCCGGCGTCAGCCAGTTTAAATCGGCTCTTTCTTTCAAATTGTTCCATCTAACACATTCATAGAAAGTGTAGGAGAGTATCCAATCCACCCCAGTAAAAGCAGTCACTGTAGGATTCTATCGACCTACAACGTCACCCTCTAAACTAACTTAACCGTATTCACGGAAGCACGAAACCCGCTCCTAATCACTCTTAATACTAGCTCTCTTGGCTATAAATGTTCCGATCATTGTTTATTACACGAGTCAATGCAATGTTAAATTCACCACCAAAACACGTTTATGGCAACGAAAAGATTTAGACCTACTTTTATCACTTTACAACAAAATACACCCGGTTCACAAAGGGAGTCGAGGACAAACCTCATATTTCAAAGTCCCGCGTGACATTCTGTGCTTGCCACATTCTCCAGCCCGACATCGGCAAGGTGGTGCCTACACAGGCATGGACCACCACACCCCGGCAGTGCAGACACCACCTTGCCGATGTCAATGCTGCTAACACTACCTAAGCCCTATCTTAGTTTGCCGGCCTCCGTGGCGCGAGTGATGGTTTCATCCGGAGGTCCCGGGTTTGATTCCCGGTCACGCATGGCATTTTTCACATACTTTACTGTTCATTCATCTCATCCTCTGAAGATATACCTTAACGGTGGTTCCAGAAATAAAAAAAAAAATTAAAAACTCAACCCTAGCAAGATCGCGCCCACACTCCATGGAGGCATGGACCATCACACCTTCTGGCAGCTCAGACACCAACCCGCTGACCGCAACACTCACAATACTGAAACCCATATGTTCTAAAAGTACGTTTCGATGTCAAACGCCTACTTCCAGCCAATCAAAAGTCCAAACCAAAACTAGCGACCCGGGATCCTATTCCCTATTCTACATAGACTCCCTCAGCCAATCTACGTATTCAAGAAAACGGAGGAATCCAGCGATTATCAACCACCCACTGCGGGTCTACCAATTAATCCGTAAA
Organism: Zanna intricata; assembly: GCA_010016005.3. NCBI lineage: Eukaryota > Metazoa > Arthropoda > Insecta > Hemiptera > Fulgoridae > Zanna > Zanna intricata. Next base: position 7,282 of record JAAAKQ030137435.1, on the reverse strand, counting down.
TCCAAACAGGAGTTCAATCTCTCAAGTTCCCTAAATACTCTGGTACGCTCAGCCTCATACCGGGGACAGTCATAAATAACATGATCCACATTGTCATCAACCCTACAATCCAGGCAAGACCTGATTCCAGTCTTTCCCGAAAAGCATCATGTCCGGAAAAGTATATGCCAGTTGTGGGAAACCCCTAATCGCTCGCAAACCTGTCACATGTGGGAAGATACCACGCCTATTTTGAACAGCAGAAGATTCATTTCATCTGGCCTACCAAATTATAGAACCTTGGCTTTCAGTCTCCCGCAAACGCTCAGAGATAAGAAGATGATCCTTAATGAATATATAACTTTTACTACTTTTCGTGGCGAGGATATCTATCGACTTAACGACTCAACTATAACAGAAACTGCCTCATGCGAGATCGTCCTGTAACCAACGACAACAGCCAACAAAAGAAGACGTTGGGCTCTTAAAAGTATATCCCTATAACGCCGAAAAACCATACGAAGAATCCAGACGGGTGCAGCGTATAACATTATGGCCTTACAAACACCTTCATAAAAAAAATCCGCATGGTACGGAAATTCAACCCTCGATCGGGATAGATGACCCTATGACTTCCAAAGAAAGCATCAACTGCCTTCTTTGTAACGTATCTAAAGTGATACTCGAATCGCAAATTCTCATCAAGGATCACATCCAAATACTTCTGAACAATGACATCTAATAGGAAGGCCGGCCATCAAAACTCGCGCTCGATGTGTATCGGTTAGCCGACCTTTCAAAACCTGCGACTGACTATAGTCGGTAACACTCAATGGGAAAGTGGCTAGGGATACACTTAAAATCAAAAATGAATGGGACTGAGAGGTTCATTTGTTCTGCTACAGAGATACTGCAAATAAAAACAAAAGCAGTTCAAGAGTCAGTCGTTTATAAGATCGTCTTAAATGTTGGTCCTGAAATACTAGCATTACCGACTGGCAATTTCAGATTCCTTCACCCTCGCTAATCATCTGTTGACACACAAATGTGATCATTACAATTTATAATTCAGTGCACTACTTATTAAGTAGTCAAATATGTTTAAAGCGTGTATTTGTTAAAGTTCAATGAAAATTCTATATCAAATATACAAACACTCCAGACATAAATTTACCAGGCAAGGGTTTTGTTATATATAATAAATTATTATTAATAAATAAAACAAAAAACTAAGCAGTTGATCGCTTCTGTTTAAAAATTAAATACAGCTTTATTCAACAATCGCTTTTCGGCATCCATTTACTCCATTTCAAAGACTTTTCTTCATATTTCTAATACTTTTTTGTTTTAACGAAACTTCATTTATTTTTTAACCGGCTAACAGTACTTCATTATAATTTTAATATGCTATATTTATGGATATTAAAGATATTTAAAGAAATATACACATATTCTTTGTTTATATAATGTGTTTTTTTATTAGACGTATTCTTAGTTAGTATATAGTGAATTTCATAATGCGTTTCAGTTTTTTATAATCTTAGTATTATATGAATATTATCTTAACAGTATTAGTTAGATTGAACTTTGTTTATCGAATCTGTTAAAAATCAATCATTTTAACAGTTAAAAGATGAAACGTTGCTTTGGTGTATTTCGTAGACGTTATTAGTATGCAGTTCACGTATATGAAGTAGAAAAACCAGATAGAGTAAATAAAAATCTATTTTATAAAAATGTTTTATTGAGGTATTTAAATCTTTAATAACATAAATTACATCAAAACAGTAATTGAAGCGGTTGTATGTTGTGTGTTTTGTATTATGACATGCTTGTTACTCCAGAAATTCTTAACTTTGATTCGTCTAGAAAAAGTTTAATTTTAACTATGCAGGATTTTTTAAAGATAAAAACTAATCTCCAGACCGCGTTCTGAAAAACGAATACCTTTATATATATGAACTTTTAATGCTAAATAATACATCCGTTTAACTGCTTTCAAAATTACATTTTTCTACGATGGAAGTATAACTTGAACACACGACTTTATTTACTCTAATCATGTTGACTTATTAAAATTTAATTCGGTTTCAGAGATTCAGTTGTTAATGATTATTTTTTTTAACGACGTCGATTTATATAAATTAAGGAGCTGCAGATGATCTACTTATATTACAGATCGCAGTTTCGTTAATGCTGATAATAAATTATTTGAATGACGAATGAAGTTGTTCATTCAAAAAATTTTTCATCCAACTAGTTTTGTTTGTCAAACATATATTCCGATCTTGGGGTTGAATGTTCAGACCGCTCGTCGAAAGATAGTTGGAAAAGTCCCCGGTTCGCAAAAGGATGGTTATACAAAAAGACTTCAACCAAAATTGAAGACGGTACAGACCGTCATTGAGAATATGGATACTACGGGGATTCGAGACGCGTCTTCTCACTCTCTCTCTTTCTCTACCTCTGCTATACGTTAGTTTCATAATGCGTCACAATTTTTTATAAACGGATTATTATTGGTATAATTTTACAATATTGCTAATTAGATTGAATTTTGTTAATTGAATTCGAAGGTGTTAATAATCCATCATTTTAACAGCATATAAGTTTTTGTAAAATTTCAAACTGATAAAAGTATTTCAAACTCAAGTGATACGTATCTAGAAACGTAAAATTGTTAGAAATATAGGATGAATTAACAGAAGAATGGTCGTGCTTTATCGGTCGGTAGGCAGGTCGTCTAATTTCCCATTTTGTTCAGTTTACGATTGACATTTTTCTACAGAGCCTGTAGATCGGGTTGAAAGCAGACATCATCTTGTTTCCAAAATGCACGTAGAAAATTCTTGAATGCAAAATAGTTTTAAATCAATTATATATTTTATGGTAACAAACTCCATTAGTGAAAACCTCGTCATTAATACAAAAAAAAAAATTCATTTACAAATTTTATTATCGCCTGTCTGATCATGATGCAATTCTGATGAATGAAGAAATTAGGCAAGTACGGTGGTTGGCTGAGCACAGGAATCATTTTTTTTTTTTTTTTTTGTTAAAAATTGAGTGTTAATCGCCGCGGTATGTGGCGTTGCCGTGGAAGAGGAGAAAAGAATGATCTCTCCACAACTCAGTTTAACACGCGCAATTCTTTTGCAAAGGTGATCCAGCACTTGTCGGTAGAATGAAGCATTCACGGTAGTACCTGGAGGAACAAATTCTTTTTGGACGATGCCTTGGAGTTAAAAAAAAAAAAGCTAACATTTTCTTAATTTTTTATTTTTGAAAACGCGATTTTTTTTGTTTTCTCTACCCTCTGCAAGGTAGGTAATACCACTGAAAAACAGTAGCCACGAAACATAAGAGATCCACCATAAGCCAATTTTAACATTTCGGAACGTTTCCGTCGCACTTATACCGGCTTTAAAGCAAAATTTAATCGCATCACGTTGTTCATTATTTTTATTTATAGTAAATTTATGACCGTAATCACTTTAATACTACCATGCGAACTACTACTGAACAGCTGCATGTGATTCGATGAACTTGAAACTTCGTATGGGGGGAGTGGAAGGTTGTAGTAACTAGTTCCCAAAATTTCATAAAGATAGCGTTAGTAGTACCGATTTTATAGTCAGTCTTAAAATTTAAGGGACCAGTGTGTATATTAAATTATAATGAGGTTTATTAGGTAAAAACTGTATAAAAAAATTAAAGAAAAGCTTGATTATGATGCATGATTATTTATTTATTTCTGAAATTCTAAGAATTTTATTGTAATTTTTGTTTCGTGTTGTTTATTCGTAGCGTTAAAAGGAGGTGAGTTGAATAATCTGATGCGAACTGGATTACCGCATTCAGTACTTAAGTAAATCTGAGTCAGTTTTACTTTTGTTCAATAAAAGAATAATTTACAAGTTTTTGTTGTAGTGGGCTGTTTGTGTGTACACTGGGTTGATTGAAAGTATTACAGTATTATTACTGTGGTTATTTCTTATAAATATCGTAATAAATTGTTGGCATGATAATAAAAAAAACTTTAGTACGAATTCATTAATCAATTTTAAATATATCCGAACTAATTTATTTTTTTAAATCGGCATCAATTAAAAAAAAAAATTAACTTTTAATTCGGGATTTTCGTTTGAGTTCCATTCTTATGAAAAGAAGTTTCATTCTTATGTCTAGATTAGCAAAATCAAATAAAACCGCAGTCTGAGAAACAACATATAAGGGATTACTAGCAAAGGCTTTCTGAAATAAAGTGAGTTTGTTTTATTTTATCTTAAAGTGATGCATGTACTACAGTTAAGTTTTTTCAAATATTTTAAAATTAAACACATTAATATTTATTATAAAAGGGTGATTTGTTTATCAACAAATTTTCTTGAATTTTCAAGATACTTTATGCATATCATTGCGCTCTAACAATTTAATTGATGATGGGAAGCCAGAACTTGTGTAACTTTGACATATTTGTCGACGAAGAATGACTTGAGCTTAATATTTGCTTTAATAGTTAATTTGTCTTCCTTTGTTTTTGATTTATCTCATTAATCCTCTTTGGCATTGATTCCACTAAGGTAGAACAAAGATTTTTGATTTCTTTATCTCGAAACCAAACCTCTATTATTGAACTAATAAGGTTAGTTTTTGTGATACAATTAATTCTCCCAAGTCTTCATTTTAGTATGGCCTATAAATTTTCAGTGGCATTCAGATCGGGGGAGTTGCCTCGTCTCGAGAGCATTCGAATGTATTGTTTTTTTAAATCTTTGGCTTTTTTGACGTATGATATGGTCCAAGTTCCCGTTGGAAAATGATTCAGGGTGGTTCTGCATAAGCGGGACTATTTTTTTTTTCTTTTGGGATATGTTAATGTATTGGTCCGATTTCATCATCCCATCCACAGGTATAAGTGCTCCTGGCCCTTCATCTCCAACACATCATTTGGCTGGATGTTTGGGAGCTTGTTGCAGGTATGCTGGTGTATAGTCTTTTCATCTGCTGACTTTCGAATGCAGGCAACTCTCTTCCCTTTGACAAAAAAATGAGTCTCATCTGAAAAAATAACTTTTTTTCAATTCTTAATAGTCCGTTCTTTATAGCTCACCGGCGGGCTGGTTTAGTGGTTAACTCGACATCGCAAGTCAGCTGATTTCGAAGTCAAGATTACTAAGGTTCAAATGCTAGCAAATGTAGTTACTTTTATATGGATTTGAATACTAGATTGCGGATACTGGTTTTCTTTGGTGATTGGATTTCAATTAACCACACTTCTCAGGAGTGGTCGACCTGAGATTGTATAGATTACACTCTATTCACGTTCATATAAATCGTCCTCATTCATTCTCTGAAGAAGGATGTTTAGACTCCGGAATTACCTTGCGGTGGTTCCGGAGACTAAACAAAAGAAATAGAGCAACCCTTTTCACAGCCAATAATTTTTTACGAACTGTTATAACAGAAACATCAGACTTACCGACCTTCAAGCCCCTATTGAGGTCAACAGCTGACAATCGTGGTTTAATTTTGCCTTTACGTATTAGTAATCAATCCTGTGTAGGCGTGGTTTTCTTTTTCCGTTCACATTTTCCTTTTCTCTTTGGCGAAACGGAACCTGTTCCCCTAAACATTTTCACGATTTCATTTACAGTACCTAATCTCACACTACTCACTGACGATCTGTTTTTGAGTCATGTGTGTTGTGACAGCAACAATATTTTACCGCTGTCGTGGGGTTGTATCCATTGTATTAATTAGAAACGAATAAAAGACTTATAACAGAAACTCACAAGTCACCAAAAAGTAATTGACAATGAATCTTTTTTTTGTTTTTTGTTTAACCTCCGGACCACCTTTAAGGTATATCTTCAGAGGATGAGATGAATGAATTGTAGCGTGAAACACCAAAGAGCAAGCAGTCTGCCACAGAATAAAATTCCCTACAGCCGAAGAAAAATTCTATTTGTTCGGAATAATTTGTTTGTTACTCTATTTTAATGTCATTCGTATTTTTTTTAAATCGGGAGAATTTAACTAATCCCCAATTTTATCATATTCTGTTCCCTTATTGTAAGATTTAATTTTTGCCTCATTTTATTGTTTTTATTTAGCATTTATTTTCAAATATAATTCCCGTACTATCAGTAAGTTCACACAATTCAGCGTTTTTTCTTAACTAATTTTTAGTTAAAAAGTAAATTAAAAATTATTGTCTGCTTAAAAACCAATATTATCAACGAACTAAACATTTTTATTATTTCTCTTATGGTAGATATATTACACTAATAATTTTTCCTTCAGCTCTTGTATTGCTTATTTTATTTGGAATTGAAAAGCAACGAGGGTGGCTACATCCCTATGTCATTGCTTTGTACGTCTCAATATTTCATCTTCTATTCTCTTGTTACTCCCATTTGAGTTTCGTATACATTATAAGTAATAATTCTTTATATTTAGATTCTGTTTCTGTAAACATTTTTTGTACTTTCTAGTGTATTTAGATTATGTAATCAGAATTATTTTTCTTTTCGTAACGTTTAACAGGATTTTTTGTGTATACTATTATTTTCTTGCATAAATATATTAAATTAAAGATTTATTTTATTTTACTTTTATTTTTGTATAAAAATTTCAAGAGGAAACTGGGAAACATTATGCAAAGGGACACGTTTTATGCGGGAAGTAAAGCACTATGTTATGGGGAAGTACTGTATTATTACTTCAAGTATTCCTATTAATTTTCTTGAAATTTTCTGAATATCAGAAAATTTTTCGACTCTCTCTCGCACACACACACACACACACACACACACACTCACATTCAGAGAGAGAGAGAGAGTCGCGCGCGCATATATATTCCGTGAAAATTTAAACCTGGGCTTGGCATATGATGCAATTACCGTACACTTTTTCTTAGTAAAGAAGACGATAGGAAAACTTATTCGTCTTCAATTTTTCCAGTAAACTTATCTTAGGGTATTTGTTATTTTATAAAATGAAGAGATGTAATTTTTGGGATTGACTTGTAATTCGTGTTTGATCACAATTATTACGGTTTCACCCACACACTTTTATAATAAAATATACAAAAAGCAGCGAAAATGATAATTATAATCATTAGCACGATGATAGCAAAGTTTTATACGTCGCAGTTTTGAACACTTAAGCCTCGGCCACACAGGCGGCGGTCTGTTGCGGCGGAAAGCGATCCAGCGGTCGTCGCGGCGATCTGCGATATGGGGGTGTCACATAGGACGCGATATTTTGTGTAAGCGGTCCAGTATAGCCACGTCCTTCT